>CAUYUJ010001733.1:66588-84088 GCA_963575745.1 Prorocentrum cordatum
CGATGACCCCACAGAACGCCACAGACCTCCCCATGACATTTACCAGAACCATTCTCTCCCTGCTCCCTCCTCCCCCCCCTCCCTGTCTCTTCCCCCCTCTCCAAAAGAAGGCTCCCGCCGAGCGACTTGTTCAGGCCGCTGGCTCCGCCAACCCGCCGGCCTCAGACGCCGAAGCCGTAGATGGTGCGGCCCTGCCGCTTCAGAGCGTACACGACGTCCAGTGGGCTCACCGTCTTCCTGCGGGGAGGAGCTCCGCGCGCTCGCGAGCGCACGCGCGCGCGCGTCGTGCGTCTGTGCCTCCACAGCTGCTGGCGCTCCGTCTCCCCCGTGGCGAACACTCGGCGGACCCACCCAGCGCCCAGCACACGGGGCGTCCACGAGGCGCCCACGTGCGGCACCGTGGCGAAACCTCGGCGGCGCCATCCAGTCCCTCAGTGAGACAAGCAAGACCCCCTGAGTGCAAGCACTGTCTGGGGGAACGTCTGCCATCGCAACGTCGACCGGAGGAAAGGCGTCAAACCCTTAGGGGTCCGCCCGCCGGGGCGCCGCCGGGCCCCTCCGCCCCGCCGGGGGCCCGGCGGGCCGCGCCGCCCCGCCGCCCGCCTGCATGGCGGCGCCCTCCGTGCCCAGGCCCCCGACGCTATGTTTTTTGTTGTGCCCGTGGCGTCGATCCTCCTCCTCCTCCTTCCGCTTCCTACTCCTTCTCCTCCTCCTCCTCCTCCTCGTCCTCCTCCTTCTCCTCGTCATCCTGCTTCTCCTCGTCATCCTCCTCCTCCTTCTTCATCGCCTACGCTCTGCCTCCTCCTCCTCCCTCCTCCTCCTCCTCCTCCCTCCTCCTCCTCCTCTCTCCTCTTTCCTTCTCCTTCTCCTTCTCCTCCTCCTCCTCCTCCTCCTTCTCCTTCTCCTCCTGCGCATCCTGCGGGCGTGCTCTGTGTAGGTGATCGAATCCCGCAGCACGTTCTCGAGGAACTGCTTCAGGACCCCGCGCGTCTCCTCGTAGATGAGGCCGCTGATGCGCTTGACGCCGCCCCGGCGCGCGAGCCTGCGGATGCCGAGGCCCCTGCCCTCGTACTCCTCGCCCTCGTCCTCGTCCTCGTCCTCCAGCTGCTGCTGCTGCTGCTGCTACTGCTGCTGCTGCTGCTCCTCCTCCTCCTCCTCCTCCTCCTCCTCCTCCTCCTACTGCTCCTGCTCCTGCTCCTCCTTCTCCTCCTCCTTCTCCCCGCCCCTTCTCGGCTTCCCGCCTCCCTCCTCCTTCTCCTCCGTCTCCTCTTCCCCCTTCCAATGACACTTGGCGCTAAGATTTGCTCCGCGCACGGGTCCCTGGGACCTCCCGACTCTCGGGATCTCCCTCGGGGCAGCTCCTTCGCCAAGAACCGTTTGCCCTGGCGCTCCCCAGGCCCCCAGCTGGCCTCCAGAAGGGTCCATGCATGGCGACACGCTGACCGCCCCGATCGCGTTCTCGAGGCGCCGGACGTCTGGGTCTCCCGACCCCCAACGTTATGATGTTCCCATGACGTCGACCCCTAGAGGTCTCGACCCATTCCCAGGGGCTGTTTTTTCATCCTGACTCGATTGTTGACGGTCCCAGCGCCAAGCGAGGGCCCCCGAAGGCCGAAAATAGCGAAACACCTCCCGTCGCGTTTTTTCATGACTTTAGCGGCTCTGTCTTGTTTCTGTTCGTCAGACATGAGCGACTCGGCTGTCGCGCTCCTCTGGGGAAAAAAATGCAGAGAGCGTACGATCAACTCGCCAAGCAGTCCAGTGGATAAGAGCCCGCGAGGGCACGGACCATCAGATCTGCAAGCGTCAGCAATGTAGCCCCCTCCCGCCCCACATCACCTCCTCGATCCTGAGCATCTTTTAACCGATCCCCAGCCCCAGCGGCGTGGCCTGGGCCCCACTGGCCGATTTGCCCCCCTAGATGGGGACACAGGCCATTCCCTTCGGGTTTCGAGGGGTGTCCCCCCAACTGGGGCGGCGCTTAGGTGGGGGTCTCGAAGGGGATGGGGATGGGGATGGGGATTGGTTAATTTTTTTTTTTTTTTTCTTGGTTGCTCCGCGTCGAAGGTCGGGGTCATGGACACCGCAGAAACGCTTTTCTAGCCTAGCAGCGCTTCTTCACCCATCGGATGGCGAAGCGAGAACAGTTGGTGGACATCTACATATATTCAAAAGTCCAGCATCCAGAAGATGCATACATCATGCCCACTGGATGGGGATTGCTTAAGCGATACTGGGATTGGTCAAGCGATACTGAGGCCCCCTGCATGGGGTCGGATCAGATGGGGTCGGAGCAGCGCGCCGCATCGCCGATGCCTCGGCGACGCCTGCGATGCACTGACGACGCCGACGTGGAGAACGTCGGGCTCCACACCGAGCCGCATCGCCGATGCGGCGCGATGCTCCGCCCAGGCTGTGGAATGGTGACGGCGTCGGAGGTTTGGGAGGGGGCAGTGCAGGCGATCGCAGACATAGATCAAAAGGGGACGCGGCTTCGCGACGGGTCCCGTTTTCAGGGGGAGTTCGGCGGTCCGCCGCCGAACGAGGCGGCGCTGGCCGCATTCTGGGGAGGGCGCCACCCCATCTGCTCCGACTCCATCTGGGAGCCCAAGAGTGTTGGCGCCAGCGTGTGTCTGCCCACCGAAGCCCTGGAGCACGACGCAAGCGGTGTCGGCGCGATGAGGGCTGAGTGCGGGCTGCCGTGCTATCGGCTATATCCATGGAGCTGGACGGGGTGAGCACGCCCGGAGGATCATCAGGCCCCCGGCGGCCCTGATTGTCTTGGAGCCGCCCGCCCCCCTGGAGCTCTCGAGCTCCTCCCGGGGACCACCACGCAGACCTCCTTCAGCAGCATGGACTCTTTCGAGCTTTGGCGGCGAGCGAGGGTGGGAAATGAGAAGGAGAAGGCCTTCGCAGAAGGCTTGGAAGTCCCCCGGCCTGCTGAGAGGTTTCCCAGGCCTTCCCCAAAGACAAAACAAAAACCTCTCAGAAGGCGCGATGGCCTCTGAGAAGTCCCGCCGCCTTCTAAGAAGGCGTAGGTCGGGCATGTCCTCCTACAGGGGGATTTTGGATGAAAAATAATAGATAGCCAAAAATGCTCCAACATGGTCAACAAAATGATCCAAAAATCGCCCCCGGACTATTTCTCGACTATTTTTGAATATTCCTCCTGTAGAGAGACAAGCCCGACTGAAGAGATCACCTTCCCCCCCCCTCGCTCGCCGCCGAGAGCTGCCCAGGCCTCCTCCGGCATCGAGCATCGATCGCTTTCGGAAGCGGTCTTGGGCAGCTCTTCGCCGCGACGCCGCGGTCTGGCACCCTCCCCAGCGGGGGGGGGGCGGGGGATCTGGAGCCCGGCGACGGCCTCAGCGGCCGTCGGGCATGGCGAAGCGCCCCGCTTTTTTTCTTCTTTTAAATATACATGAGTATTGTATATATATATATATATGTATAAGTATTAAATTACTTTTATATACAATACATAAAAAATTGGTTATACAAAAACGAAACTATTGTTTTGTAGGTGTTGTCCAGTTTTTCCGCCCGAGGCGCCAAGACTGTCTGGATCGGACTCCCTGGGGCGCCGCAGCAACTTGTTGCGTCGGCGGCTACGTAAGCAGAGCAACTGCGCTGGCGAAGAGCTAGCTACACGGGGGTGCCGTTGCAGCGGAGTGTGCCACCCTGCGGGAGGCGGGGACAGGGCAGAGGAGGCGGCCAAAAGAGGGGGCGGGAGGGGAGCCAGGCCGCTCAGGGGGACGGGTCACGCCCCGAGCGCGGAAGGCACGAAAAGAACCCAAAGCTGCATATGCAGGAGGCGCCGCCAGGGGGGGCCCAAGCAGATCCAGCAGATGGCGCGAAGCCTCGGGCGCGATTTCTCGTTCGAGGCCCCAGGATTGTCTGGATCGAGGTCCCCGGGGCGCCCACAACAAAGCTGCGTAAGCAGGAGGCGCCGCCAGGGGGGGCCCAACGCAGATCCAGCAGATGGCGCGAAGCCTCGGGCGCGATTTCTTGTTCGAGGCCCCTGGGGCGCCCACGGGAGGACGGATCTGCAAGTACATGAACTGTCACAGGGTTCGCGCGGACTTCCTGCATCGGCGCTGGGCCCCCCTCCCCGGCGCGCTCCGCTCGCCAAGGGGCGGCGCCGCCATGGGGGGCCCACGCAGATCCATCAACCCGCGCAGAGCCTCGGGCGCGATTTCTTGGCTCGAGTCGTCAAGGTTGTCTGGATCGAGATCTCTGGGGCACAGCAAGAAGACATAATCGTATAAGCGTGAACCTCAGGTGGGATTCGGCGTTTGAGTCGTCAAGCTTGTCTGGGTCGAGGTCTCTGCTGCGCTGCGAAACACACACACACACATCGGCACAACCATAAACTTGCGGAAATCCGTGTTGATTTCCTGGATCGGCGCTGGGTCCCCTCCCTGGCGCGCGGGGCGCCGCCGCCACGGGGGAAATAACGACGCAGCTCCCAGGAACCCACGCGGAGATACGACAACCTGTAGGTTCATACCTTTGCTTCTTCTTCGAGCCTCGCCGTGAGTCATAGGCCTCCGAGATGGGGTCCGAATGCAGCCAGGTTGCTGACATTGGAGCGTTTACCAAGGACCGAAGCTCTTTTGCCTCCAAAAACGCGTGCGTGCACGAGGAGGGCTGCAGGAGCAGCCATGGAAGGACCGAAGGACCATCGAGCCCCTTCTGAACCCAAATACTTCCGTATTTCAGCGTCTTGACTGTAGATGGGGTCGGTGGATCGCGGCGCAACGCCGATGCATCGGCGACGTCGGCGATGCATCGGCGTCGTCGGCGTCGGGAAACATGGGCTCCGCATCGAGCCGCATCGCCGATGCTTCGGCGATTCGCCGCGATCCTCTGGCCCCATGTACTCGGACCCCATCTGGGATGTTGGATGAAGACGAGGAGGAAGAGGAGGAGGAGGAGGAGGAGGAGGAGGAGGAGGAGGAGGAGGAGGAGGAGGAGGAGGAGCGGAGCCACCACCCTGGAGGTCCGGGGAGCCTGCGGATCGCTGGTTTCGTGATGCCCTGGATGTTGTCGCGGAGCACCTTCTCGTGCCGCGGCAGCCCTGCCCTCTCCACGGGAGCGCCGTGGCGGCCGAGCCGAGACAGCCAAGCAGAGCCCCACAGGCCCAGACGCGGCCGCGTCTGGCTGATGCGTTTGGTGATGGGTCAATTTTCCGCCACCGCTACCTTATATGGGCTGCGGGCTGCGGGCCCACGGGCCCCACCCCCCCCCCAGATGGTATGGCCCCAGGATTCCTCGGGCCCCCCCCCCCAGATGGTATGGTCCCAGAGACGACGACGACGACGACGACGACGGCGACGACTACGACGACGGCGACGACGACGACCACCACGACGACGACGACGACGACTGCGGCGGCGACGACGCCGGCGGCGGCGGCGACGACGACGATGACGACGATGACGACGGCGACGACGACGATGACGACGACGACGAGGACGACGAGGACGACGAGGACGACGACGACGACGACGACGACGACGACGACCTCTGAACCACCACAGCACCACACCACATCCACAGGGGGGGGGAGGGGGGCACCGCAGCGCAGCACCACGCCACGCCCACCCTGAACCACCACAGCACCACACCACATCCACAGGGGGGGGGGGGCACCGCAGCGCAGCACCACGCCACGCCCACAGGGGGGGGCGGGGGGGACCATCGCGCGGGGGGGGGGGCCCAATGGCATCAGCATTGGGGGGGGGGGCCCAAGCCCTGGACCATATATGTAGGACGGGGGAGAAGGGAGGATGAGGAGGTCCTCCTCCTCCTCCTCCTCCTCCTCCTCCTCCTCCTCCTCCTCCTCACTCTCCTACCTATGGTAGCGGTGGAGGAAGATGGGCCCATCATTTGGAGTTCTCGTGCGTGCGGGCGTGACCTCTCGGCGTCGGCGTGGTTTGGCTGGGCGGCAGCAGGGAGAGCACGAAGCTTTGGGGCCAAAGATCTGGCCCACGTCGGCGAGGCCCCCCAAAACTACGGGCATCCCCTGTGTTGGATTCCAAGCGATCGAAACTTCGGCCGCCGCCCTGTGTGCGTTTCCCGAAGGCCTCACAGATGGGGTCTGCGCAGATGGGGTCGGAGGATCGCACCGCATCGTCGAGGCACCGCGTCGATGAATCGGCGAGGCGGCGGCGACGTCAGCGATGCATCGGCGCCGCCGGCGTGGAGAACGTCGGGCTCCGCGAGCCTCCAGCCCCATGCCTGGATCTGATCTGCAGTGTCCGAATGGAGAGGGAGGTGGAGGAGGCGAGGATGGAGCTAGCGCGAAGGCGCTCCGCGGTCGTCGCCTTTTCGCACGCGTGCAGCCTTGGGCGGAAGAGGCTGCGATGTTTCGCTGCACTTGTGGGCCCCGCCCCGCTCGCTCCAGGGAGCCCCGAGTCCAAACATGCTCTTCGGCCCAAACATCCTCGTTGACAAAAACAAGGACGGCAATTCTGTTAGCACTCCAAGTCCCCGGGACCATCGAGGGACAATCCGGGATGAAGGACAGGTCCCCCGGAAGTGGTCAAGACCTCTGGGGAGCCACCTTGTAAACAAAATCATCACGTCGGATGTCCGGGTCGGTGGCGCGCAAACATGGATTAGCGAGCCGTGGATTTGGTGCGTGGTCGCCAAATGCATGGATCGGGGGAGGTGCCCTCCCCAAAGTGCGGCTGGTGCCGCCTCGTTCGGCGGCGAAAATCCGCGATTTCCAATGGAAACGAGACCCGACGTCAATCCACGCCCCCTTGATCCGTGTTTGCGATCGCCTGACTGGGGAGGGACGGTCTATGGGGAGCCATCACAAGGGGGGGGTTCAATCTGAGCACTGCTAGTGCCCCGGGACTGACAGACTGACCCGGAGTCCACGATCCAACGCCAGTGGATCGGCGGCGGCGGCCCCCCCGGCTTTCTCTGGGCGGGCTGGGTCACCCAGGCCTCGATCGGAGAGGAATGGGCGACCTCCTCCTCCTCCTCCTCCTACTCCTCAGCCTGCGTCTGCTCCTGCTCCTGCTCCTGCTTCTCCTCCTCATCCCCCTGGTCCTCCCTATCCTCTTCCTCCTCCTCCTCCTCCTCCTCCTCCTCCTCCTCTGTCTCCTCCTCCTCCTGCTTCTCCTCCTCGTCCTCCTCCTCCTCCTCCTCCTCCTCCTCCTCCTCCTCCTCCTCCATCTCCGCCTCCATCTCCTCCTCCATCTCCTCCTCCATCTCCTCCTCCATCTCCTCCTCCTCCTCCTCCTCCTCCTCCTCCTCGTCCTCCTCCTCCTCCTCCTCCTCCTCCTCCTCCTCCCCATTGGGGGTCGATGCTCCCTCCCCTGTGCCCATTCCCCCCCCTCCCTGGCGGCGCCCCTGACGAGTTCTTTACGTCCGACGGCCTTCTGCCGGCGAAAAGACGCCCGCGCTTCCCTTCGCCGCTCGCTCCCCCGAGGGCAAGGGCGCGCCCGGAGCGGCGAGGCTTTTTATGCCTGGGACGCCCTGCCTGGTGCCCGGAGGCCTGGGCAGCAGCAGCCAGCATCGACTCGGGAGATCGGCTCGAATCGGGATGCGAGGCGGAGGAGGAGGAGGAGGAGGAGGAGGAGGAGGAGGAGGAGGAGGAGGAGGAGGAGGAGGAAGACGAGGAGGATCACAGCGTAGAAGGGGGGAACAGATCCGACCTAACCCTCCTCGACCCCAGCCTCTGGCCTATTCAACCTGAAATGTCTCAGAGCAGCCCGAACCGCCATCTCATTGGTGGCTGGAAGATGTCTCTTCTCAGGGGGGAGGTACCTAAGACTGTGATAGACGTGCGTGGCGATATAAACCTCTTCTAAAATCTGGACGGTGCAGCGCTTAAGCCCCCAACGGTCCAATGGGTCCGAGGCGAGCATTCGACAACTGAGCGCGAGCGAAACAGACCAGGCGAGCCTAGGACACGGGGCATAGTGTAGCTGACGATCTAGACCGTATTCACAACCAGAGATGCGAAAGCCCCTATCCCGCTCACTCAGAATACGATACGACGTTAACCATCCCCCCGCAGCTGTCCTCAACCACGCCCAGGACTAGGAAGGAGATACTTGCCGCAAGACTTGAGTGCTCTCCACGAAAGTGATGGCGGCGATCTCTGCGCCGCGCTCAGGCCACCACTTGAGCAGCCTGCCTCTACTTATTATTTCCAAACAACCCTTCGGCCAGAGCTCGGAGCATGCCAGGAATGCAGCTCTCTGAACTTTTTGTCGCGGGGTCTGGGTTCTGGCGGCAGCGGCAGCATCATCAGCGGCACGATGAAGCTCATCCTCTCCTCCCTCCAACGCGCACATCATACATTCAGCATAATCATATGAGGCCCATATGAGGCCCAGACCCAGAGCAATCCTCCAGCCATCTGTAGATACGCACAGACTCTGGCACAGTGTCCACGACCATTCTCGCGCAGACATACAGAGGAGCAAGAGCGGTGATACTTTCGGGCCTCCCCAGTCACGTAGGGCAAGCCAGGCTTTGGCACTGAACGTGCCAAGTGGTGCACGAAACGCGAGGCAAGGGCTCCAAGTTCAGTGTCAATCACGTGCTTGGGCGGCGGCAAATACTGCATGACATAACTGAGTACGGGCAGGCTTCTAGATTGATGCACCATGCACGACAGCGAGGTGGCTTAGGCGCCACGTCCTATCGCCCTCGAACGTGCTTGGTATTTAGCACAAGGGGCCGACCAGGAATCCACTGCCGTAGCTTCAGGCCCCACCCGCATTCCCAAATCGAACAACTTCCCATCCACCTTAAAGCCCTTCCACTGCGGAACACATAGGCGAAAACAATCATGAACTCTCTTCCTGGTATCTTCCGAGAGCCTCGCAGCAACCGGCACCAGAAAGCACTTAGTAGGTTTTAGCCGAAGGTGCGCAACAAATTCGTTTGATTTCATGATGCGGGCCAGGGTCCTCGAGGTCGTCAACTGCTTCAAAACGCCCCCGATCGGATCCATAAGGCGTGGAGAAGGGGGCCCCTGCTTGAGGCACCCCCCTCGATGGACGAGTGCAGCAGCTCGACAAAGGACAGCAATGCACATGGGCAGCCCATTCTACGCAGCACCAGCATGAGAGGTATTGCTGAGACAGACTAGGAAAGGCAGCACCATAGTCAAGAGCCAAAACATAGGACAGTCGTGGTCGGTTCCAGGCCGGCTTAAGTAGGCTCTGGACACTGCGTCCAGCTCTATAATATGCATAGCAAAGCTACGGCCTCGCATAAACCCCCGTTGAGACAACGGAACAAATTCAGCCAAATATTTTCTCAAAATCGATCTGTTCACTGGCGCGGTGATCGCCTTGAAACTCGCGTTTGCGCCGGCCCAGGGCCCTGACCGAATTGGCGTCCCCATCGCAATCCCCAGTCGGTGCAATCCCCCTCCTGCCCCTCTTTCGGCAAGAATGAAGGGGCCCCAGGACGCACAAATAAATACACACAAATAAAATTATTCCCTATATTTTCCCATATTTTCTGGGTTTCTGTCTCCCCCCCCACTTCCCATATTTTCCCATATTTTCTGGGGGATCGAGGATTAATTGTGTCTGTGTGTTCCTTGTCCTCCTGAAAGAAAGCTTGCAATGTGAGGCTCTCGCTGGCGAGCGGCGCAATGCCTCGGAGCGCGCCCGGCACCGCATCGTTGAGGAGCTCCGCTCCGGAGGGATTGGCAGACCATGCAGCATGGCAGAGTCCGTCACATCCAGGTGCAGAATCTGCCTCGCGCCGAATAATCTTCTCGAAGGTATTGCGAGGCGGCGGCGGACAGTTGGCGACGTCAGCTGGCGCGGCAAATCTCGAAGCAGGAGCGTCAGCGGCCTCCCCATTCCACTCCGTCCTCGCGAATGCCTCCCACCGAGTGTCGACGTGGCTCTTTGCATTTCCCATCGGGCCCAGAAGCGAGCGACCCATCCGCCAAGGCGTGAGAGTCAGCGGCCTCCCCATTCCACTCCTTCCTCGCGAATGCCTCCCACCGAGTGTCGACGTGGTTCTTTGCATTTCCCCATCGGGCCCAGAAGCGAGCGAACCATCCGCCAAGACGTTTTTCGGAGAAGCAGCCGACGAGCGAACGGGGCCCACGTCCGAGCTCGATGTTCCAAGAGCACGGATACGATTAGGATGATTGCTTCCTCCATCCCCTTCCACCTCCCTGATAGGAAGGCACCAACTATACACCAACACCGATCCTGGCCAGGATCACCCTGGGCCCAGGATCGGTGTATACGCCCTCCTGCCTTGGGCAAGAAGGCATACACACCGATCCTGGGCCCAGGGTGATCCTGGGCCAGGATCGGTGTTGGTGTATAGTTGGTGCCCTCCGACCTGAGCGCCTATTCTAGCGCGTATCTCGGCCTTGTCGTGATCGAAGGCTTTGAGCTGCTGCGCACTGCGCCTCTGCTGCAAGGGTGCCGCGCGCGCACGCTCCACCTTCGGCCCATTCGCCGAGAGAGTCAGCATCGGCAGGGTGGGGCTCACGTAGGCGAGAAGCGGCCTGTGCATCTTGACGCCACACTGCACGAGAGATGGCTCTGGCCACCAGGAGCAGGGTGCGTGAGTCATCTGGCCTTCGGAGAAGAATCGAGCCTCTAGTCTCCCGACTGGCTTCCACCAGCAGGTATTTGTAGCGCTTTAACCTCCTAAGGGGGCGCATTTTCATCATCTCCCCCTTCTCAGCTTCCAAGAAACGCCCGGTAATCATTTTGAACTCCTTTGACTTGCATATGTGCTTCGGGATCGGGTGGCCACCGACATCAGGAAGGCGACGCTTGCGGAAGACGACCACGTGAGCAGCGCGACCATTCGCGCGCGTCCGAGAGGCCTCCACTGGATCCCCCTCAACCCTGGCCATCGTCGCGAGCTGCGTGAGGGCCCGTCCAGGCCGCGAGCGCCATCGCCTATCTATCGCAGCGACCGCATCAGCGCGAGCATCGTAGAGCGCGGCCGCCGAACATGTAATCTCAACAAGGGGATCGAGTGTAGGTGCCCACTGAGACGCGTGGGCGTGCAGCGGTCGGACAACCCGCTGAGAAACAGATGGCTGCGCGAGCGTCAGTTCTTCCTCTTCGGCAAAGTTTAAACCGCCGTGCACAGTCGCAAGACAGGATTCGGGGGAGGCCTCGGGCCTGGATCTATCCTGGGATATAACACCGCACGCGTCCCGAATTTGTTCACGAGTCAGTTCATGGTCATGGGCATTCCAATGAATGAAGCCATTTTGGCTCAAGACTGCAGTATCTCTCTCGGACCGCGTGGATGCCGCTAGTCCGCGGCTGGCAAGTCTCTTGAGACTAGCACTCCTTTTCGTCGCCTTCACTGGTGGGCTTGGGCGCCACCTCTCAATCGCTTTGTAGGAGACTTCTACCCGCATGCCGAGCCCCAGTGGCTCGCCCCCTGCCGAGCGCTCGGCTTCTTCCGCGAGTGGAGGCTGCAAGACGGGCAGGGGCGCCGAGGGCCTTGGCCGCAAACGTGCTCCTGCCGCTGGTGCTGGTGCTCGCCCGCCTGATGCGAGTGACGATGATGGAGGATTCGCGGTCCCTGGTGCCATGTCCGAGGAGGGGGAGGAGGGGGAGGAGGGGGAGGAGGGGGGGGAGGAGGAGGAG
This sequence comes from Prorocentrum cordatum, assembly GCA_963575745.1. Taxonomy (NCBI): domain Eukaryota; class Dinophyceae; order Prorocentrales; family Prorocentraceae; genus Prorocentrum; species Prorocentrum cordatum. The sequence goes on from CAUYUJ010001733.1 coordinate 78,210, forward strand.
GAGGAGGAGGAGGAGGAGGAGGAGGAGAAGGAGGAGGAGGAGAAGGACGAGGAGGAGGAGGAGGAGGAGGAGGACGAGGAGGAGTTCACCAAGGGGCATATCCCCTCGGAAAGCGCGCGCTGCCCCGCCGAGCAGCCGGGCGCCAGCCAGCCCCGGCTCGCCAGCGCGGCTGCCTCTGCTGCCTCCAGGGCAACGGCGCCGATCGAGCATGCAGTCGGGGCGTTGACCCAAGGAACCCTAAATAAGGAGCGAGGCACCTTTTTTCCATAAGTTAAACTTCGGTTTCCGATCGAAAACATCAGGAAAACCTGAGGCAAGCTGTGAAACACTTAAGGAACGCGGAGCCCCTCCCCAACCAAAAGGGTTCCTTCTTCAGGGCCCCGACTGTAGCTTCACGAAGCACTTCGCCGACTGTATGCGCAAGTGACGCTCCACCCAAGGAGCTGGACCAGACCATCCTCGACGTGGTCAACCCCAAGTCCGGCGAGCTGCGCAGGGAGTTCCACCGGAGGTGCGATGACATGCAGGCGGCTGTGGACGAGCACAAGTCCAACGTCGACGAGCACGACCGCAAGCTCCTCGAGATGGTCGACCCAATCAAGCTGCTGCAGGAGTCTCTTGCGATGGCTGACAAGAAACCGATGGCCCCCATCAGGCTCGATTCGGGCTTCGAGAGGGACTTCGAAACCACAATCATCAAGGTCAGCGCGGGGAAGTTGGCGGCGAAATCGGTGGTGGTCGAGGCGGCCCCCCCCTGGCTTGTGGAGGCTGGTTTCACCGACGAGTGGTGGAGCATCGCATCCTGCGATCCCCTCTTTCGCTTCTTCACGATCAAAGTCAAGGTCAACGGCGGTATGGGCCTTGCGTCGCGTCGTGCTGCCAAAGCGCTCTCGCTTCTTCTTCGTGGAGAGAAGGGCTGGCCAACTACGCATCGGCGCCGACAAGAACCCAAGGCAGATCAAGACAGAAATATTGGGCCGCAAGGTCTGTCAACTCTTGTTCGAGAAGGTCGGTGACTAGCATCGCCTGTTCTTCGACCGTGAGAAGGGCTGGCTGTCTGTTGGCTGGGACCCGCTGCTCAAACTGGACCCACTGGAAGGCCGCCAAGCGACGGTTGTCAAATGGAACCAGACGGCAATCAACAAGTACGGCTTCTCGAAGACCGACCTCGTCGGCGCGATCTCGCCCACCACTGAGCCTGCGGCTGAGCTGCAGTGGTGTCTTTAGCCGTTTTCGAATGATTTTTGCGACCTCCACTCTCCCCTTCCTCCAAGATCGTGAGTCAGTCGAGGGACTGCGATTTAATTCATGGAATTGCCGAGCTCTGCTGCAATATGAGGGTGCATATGCCGAGACCAAGCTGGGATACTCCAGGCGTCCGTCTAGGCTCCTCGGTCACGGCTTTCCCGGAAGTCCATCAAGAGGCCCTCCAACTTCATATTTTTCTTCAGAAGGCCCTCCCTCGAGCTCTCGTGTTCTCGAGCTTCTGTGGAGGGGAGCGAGCTTGCCCCATTCGTCGTGGGGTAGCCACGGTCGTGCCAGGCGTGCAAAATGCTGGCCGGTCTTCCCCGTCTCTCCCTCTTGGTGTGTCTGCCTCTTCCTCCGAATATGTGCCTGGCCGTGTGTTGCGTGTTCGTTTCGCGAATGAAGATGATGATGATGAGGAGGAGGAGGAGGAGAAGGAGGAGGAGCAGGAGGACGAGGAGGGGGAAGAGGGGGAAGAGGAGGGGGGCAGACGGGAGGCGTGCATCGGCTTGAACCACATCGCCACCGAATCGGAATCGCATCGAACTGGCCGCGCCAGGATGCACACCAGCGCCATGCAGGCATCGGGCCGCACCGGATCGCTGGACACTCGACGTCGGATCGGATCGAGCCCCGCGATATATCGATCTCGAATCGGAACGACTGGATCGAGATCGATCCTGCCCGGGTCTGCTGCTGCTGCTGCTGCCTCTGGAGTATCTGGTTGGCCGTCTCTTGTCGGCCTGGCGCCCCTTGGAGGGGCAGGGTCCGCCGCGGCTCTTGTAGCGGTTCGCCCCGCCCTTGCCGACCGGCTGCTTCTCCGTGCTGATCTTGTCCCCCTTGAGGCCGGTGCCCTTCGAAGAGAGGCCCACCGCCTCTCGGGGAAAGGAGGCCGCCCCGATAGGGGATGGGGGCTATGAAGGGAGGAAAATGGTACAGTCGTCGCAGAAGGAGGAACGAGGGGGCTTTGCTGACCACGGCGACCCTCGGCCAAGAAGATACGTCCCCCGACCTATTACCATCACCACCACCATCACCACCACCATCACCATCATCACCACCACCATTGCCATGCCATCATCATTGCCATCATCATTGTCATCATCATGATTATCACCACCGCCGGTCATCATCATCATCATCATCATCATCATCATCATCATCATCATCATCATCATCATCATCATCATCATCATCATCATTATCATCGTCATCGTCATCGTCATTGTCATCATAATCACCATCATCATCACCATCATCATGACCACCATGATCATCGACATCAGCACCATCACCATAACCACGATGAACATCAACATCATCGCCATCATCGCCATCATCATCATCATCATCATCAGCATCAGCATCAGCATCATCATCATCATCATCATCATCATCATCATCATCATCATCATCATCGCCAACATCACTATTACCGTCAGCGGCATCACAATCATCATCATCACCACCATCACCTCATCATGGGTTCTTCATTGTTTAACCATTTCATGAATTCATAAGCATTATCAGCATCAACATCAGCATCGTCATCATCATCATCACCACCATCACCATCATCATCACCATCGTCAACATCACCACCGCGATCATCATCACCATCATCATTCCATCATCCTCGTCATCATCATCATCATCATCATCATAGCTACTATCATCATCAAAATCATCGACATGTTCACCATCACCATCGAGATCACTACACCCGTCGTCAGCATCATAATCATCACCACCACCATCACCACCATCACTATCATCACCATCACCACCATCATCATCACCAACATGACTTCATCATGAAGACTCTGCTCGTCAACATCACCATCGCCGCCATCGTCATGAGCAGCAACCGCATCATCACCACCACAATGCAACCCCTCCTTCCTCCCTCCCTCTCTACTCATCTGCGCCGTCCTCTGTCTTCCTTCCTACTACCTCTTCATACCTACTCTCCATCCTCTCCCATCCTCTTCCCTACCCTCCTCCTCCTCGCACTCCCCCTGCTCATCTTCCTCCTCAATAGTGCGATGTCAAATGACAGACGGCCTGTGCCTTCTCCTGGCGCCTTTTTTCGTCTGCCCTCATCCCTCCGACCACCTGCTTCCTCCATCCTCACTCTCCTCTCTCCTTCCTCATCCCTCTTCCATCCTCACTGTGAGGCACTCGTCCCTTCTCCCTCCAATTTCTCCTCCTGCCCCTCTCCACCTCCTCCTCCTCCTCATCCTCCTCCCTCTCCTCCTCATCATTATCATCACCATCACCATCACCATCACCATCACCATCACCATCACCATCACCATCACCATCACCATCATCATCATCATCATCATCATCATCATCATCATCATCATCATCATCATCATAATACCATCATCGTGATCATCATGATAATCATCATCACCAGCATCATAATCAGCATCAGCATCATCATCATCCTCATATCATCATCATCATCATCACCATCACCATCATCATCATCATCATCGTCATCATCCTCATGATCCTCATCATCCTCATCATCCTCATCATCCTCATCATCCTCATCATCCTCATCATCCTCATCACCATCACCATCATCGTCATCGTCATCGTCATCGTCATCGTCATCGTCATCGTCATCGTCATCGTCATCGTCATCGTCATCATCATCATCATCATCATCATCATCATCATCATCATCATCATCATCATCATCATCATCATCATCATCATCATCATCATCATCATCCGCGCCCCAGCCTTCTTCACACCCCCTCCCCTGCCCCCTCTTTCCCCTCCCCCGCCTGACCCCCTTTTCCCTATTCCCAGCACATCCTAGACCGCCCCCGTTGGGAACTCACCAGAGCACATCGGGACCGGCTGACCCCGCCCCCCTCCCCACAGAAACTCCTCTTCTCCTCCGGCCGTCTCCCCTTCCCTCCTCCATCCCCCTGCTGCAACTCTCTCCCGTCCAGCTGAAGGCACACACGGTGCCAGCTGCTGACGATTGCGACACTGGCGGGGCGGAGCACTGCCCACGTCTGGCACATGCCCTACATGGCCTTCTCCTTGTCCTCTCGTCCTCCTGCTCCCTGCCCTGCTGTACCTCCACCTTCTACTCCTGTCACCGTGCTCGTCGCATGCGGCGCCCTTGCCCCGTGTCCTCGCCGTCGCCCGTCGGCGGCGCCCTCGTCCTCGTCCTCGTCGGTTTCCTCGTCCTTGTCCCCCTTCGTCCTCGTCCCCGTCGGCGGCGTCGGCGTCGTCGTCGTCCTCGTCGTCGCACTCGGCGGCGTCCTCGATCTCGCCGTCGGCGGCCTCGTGCTCGTTCGCCCGTTCCTGTCACCAGCTGCGTCGCTGTCCTCGTCGTCGGCGACGTGCACGTCGTCGTCGTCGTCGTCGTCGCCGTCGTCGTCGTCGTCGTCGTCGTCGTCGTCCGCGGCGGCGTCGGCGTCGTCGTCGCCGTCGCCGTCGTCGCCGTCGTCGGCCTCCTCCTTGTCGTCGTCGTCGCGGCGTCGGCGGCGCCTTCTCCATGGCGCTCCGCTGGGCGCCGGGCCAGGGGGGCGGCGCTCGCTGCCGTGGGCGGGCGGGCGGGGCGGGGGCCTGGGGCTCTCTGGCAGCGGGAGGGGCGCGCCCTGGACGCTCGGGCCAGCCACGGCGCCGGCGGCCGAGGCTAACAACGGCGCCGAGGCTGACGACGACGTCGACGTCGACGACGATGACGACGACGACGACGTCAAGGACGACGCCAGCGACGAGGACGAGGACGACGAGGACATCGACGCCTACGCCGACGACGACGGCGTCGAGGATGACGCCGACGTCGACGTCGACGACGACGTCGAGGCCCACGACGACGACGAGGCCGACGACGCCGACCTCGAGGACGACGACGACGACGTCGAGGCCGACGACGACGCCGAGGAGGCGGAGGAGGAGGTGGAGGAGGACGACGACGAGGACGATGGCGTCGACGTCTTCGCCCTGGGGGTCTCTCTGGGCAGCTCTCTGGAGGCGCTCGCCGCCACGGCGGGAGGCGCGGCAGGAGGCACGCCCGGCCAGCGGCCGGCGCCCCGCTGGGGGGCGGCCTGCTGCCCCCGGGGGCGGCCGGTGTGCGCGTGCGTATCGCCCTCCTCGCAACCCTCGCGCTCCCCCTCCCAGGCTCTCTCCTCCTCCTCCCCCTCCTCCTCCTCCTCTCCCTCCTCCTCCTCCTTCTACTCCTCCTCCTCCTCCTCCTCCTCCTCCTCCTCCTCCTCCTCCTCCTCTCCTCCTCCCTCCTCCTCTCCCTCCTCTCCCTCCTCCTCCTCCTCCTCCTCTTCTCCTCCTCCTCCTCCCCCTCCGCCCTCTCCCTCTTCACCTCCTCCTCCTCCCCCGCTTCTCCTCCGGGAGTAAGGCCGATCGCAACCACCTCAGCACGTTCACGAATCATTTCGGACCGACTATAACCACTGGACATCGACTGATCACAACCTTTGATATACCGATTGAAAGGTACACGTAAAACAGAGTACAACCACCAATCACCAAACCCCAAGCCGCAAACACCAAACACCAAACATCAAACTCCTAACACAAGAACACCACGCACCAAACTGCAAAGACCAAACACCAAATACCAAACATCAAACACGAAACCCCCA
>CAUYUJ010001733.1:89088-97698 GCA_963575745.1 Prorocentrum cordatum
CGGGACACCTCGGGGCACCACATCGATCTCAGTACCGATATCACTATCGATCTCGCTATCGATATCAGTCAACGGGACGCCACGGGACACCTTTTGATCTCACTATCGATCTCACAATCGATCTCAATTTTTGGGACACCACGGGACACCTCGGGACACCACATCGATCTCAGTATCGATCTCACTCAACGGGACCCCACGGGACATCACGGGACACCGCGGGACATTGCGAGCCACCGCCGGACGGACGGACGGATGGGGGAGAATCATTTGTCTTGACTTCGCCCTACCACGGGACACCGCGGGACACCGCGAGCCACCGCCGGACGGACGGACGGACGGGGGAGAATCATTTGACTTGGCTTCGCCCTAGCAACAACTGACACCACGGGACACCACGGGACACCGCGGGACACCGCTAGGGCCACCGCCGGAAGGATGGACGGACGGGGGAGAATCAGCTGTCTTGACTTCGCCCTAGCAACGGCGGACACCACGGGACACCACGGGACACCGCGGGACACCGCCAGAGCCACCGCCGGACGGACGGACGGACGGGGGATAATCATGTGTCTTGACTTCGACCTAACACCGGCGGGTTCATTCCTCTCGCCCGCACGGACGACACGAACGAAACGACTTGATTTCCTGGTTGGGGTTCTCCGTCCCATTGTGATCTCACCCACCAACCTCCGACTGAAGCTGCTAATTCTGCTTCTACCAACACTCGGGTAATTCGTATAACGATCATAAGAACAACACAGGCTAAATCTTCTTCTTCTGCTACTACTACTGCTGCTATGACTACTGCTGCCATTACTTCTACTACGGCTACTACTACGGCTACTACTACTACTACTACTACTACTACTACTACTACTAATACTACTACTACTACTACTACTACTACTGCTAATATTGCTGCTGCTACTACTACTACTACTACGATTAGAAGGAATACTAGTAGTAGTCGTAGTAGTAGTAGTAGTAGTAGTAGTCGTAGTAGTAGTAGTAGTAGTAGTAGTAGTAGTAGTAGTAGTAGTAGTAGTAATAGTAGTGGTAATACTAGTAGTAGTACTACTACTGATACTATCACTACTACTACTACTACTACTACTACTACTACTGGGACTACTGCGACTACTACTATTACTACGACTAATGTTACTACCACGACTACTATTACTACTACTACTACTACTGCTGCTGCTGCTACTACTACCACTACTACTACTACTACTACTACTACTACTACTACTACTACTACTACTACTACTACTACTACTACTACTACTACTACTACTACTACTACTACTACTACTACTACTACTACTACGTACTACTACTACTACTACTACTACTACTACTACTACTACCTACTACTACTACACTACTACTACTACTACTACTACTACTACTACTACTACTACTACTACTACTACTACTACTCTACGACTACTACGACTACTACTACTACTACTACTACTACTACTACTACTACTACTACTACTACTACTACTACTACTACTACTACTACTACTACTACTACTACTACTACTACTGCTACTGCTACTACTACTACTACTACTACTACTACTACTACTACTACTACTACTACTACTACTACTACTACTACTACTACTACTACTACTACTACTACTACTACTACTACTACTACTACTACTACTACTACTACGGCTAGACTTCTGAAGAGCGTCCGAGGAGCTTCCGAGGGCCCCCTGATGAGCTCGACAGGATCTCCTAAGGAGCCTCTGAATCGCCTCTGTAAGGTTTCTGAAAAGACGGCGCTGAAGCGCCCCGTCGAGCTTCTGAAAAAACACATGTATAAACGTATTTGAGAAACCTCTGAAGAGCCGCTGAAGAGCTTCAACCAAAACAATGTCAAGGCGGCCCAAAACAACATCGCGACCACTTCGGCCCGATCGCAAGTGTTTGTGATCGGCCCCGAATGGTCGACGATCGGCCCGAAGTGGTTGCGATCGGCCCTGGTCACGTCCTCCTCCCCCTCCATCTCCCCCTCCTGCACCTCCTCCTCACCCTCCTCCTCCTCCTCCTCTCCCTCCTCCTCCTCCTCCTCCTCCTCCTCCTCTTCCGCCTCCTCCTCCTCCTCCCCCTCCGCCTTCTCCCTCTTCCCCTCCTCCTCCTCCCCCCCTTCTCCTCCGGGAGTAAGGCCGATCGCAACCACCTCAGCCTGTTCACGAACCATTTCGGACCGACTACAACCACTGGACATCGAGTGATCACAACCACTGGCCGCTGAAGAGCTTCAACTGGTTGTGATGTATGTTCTGAAGAATCCTGCGGCATCTAGAGGGACCCCGAGGAATCCGGTGGAACCATGTGGGCGCCAGAGGTATCATCAGAGGTCTTAAGGTCTTGAGACTTTGGATGTCTTGAAATACGTGCCATTCTTGTGATTTGCGTTCGTAGCGGCCGAGGTGTCGAACCGTCGGTGATCGGCCTTATCGCAACCGCTTCTGTCAAATGCCACTGGCAACCTTAGAAAGGAACCCACTCATTCCTCAAGCGTTCTTGATACCTTTCTCTGAAACAAAACAATGTCAAGGCGGCCCAAAACAACATCGCGACCACTTCGGCCCGATCGCAAGTGTTTGTGATCGGCCCCGAGTGGTCGACGATCGGCCCGAAGTGGTTGCGATCGGCCCTGGTCACGTCCTCCTCCCCCTCCACCTCCCCCTCCTGCACCTCCTCCTCCCCCTCCTCCCCCTCCTCCTCCTCCTCCTCCTCCTCCTCCTCCTCCTCCTCCTCCTCCCTCCCCCTCCTCCTCCTCCCCGTCCCGCTCCTCCTACTCCTTCTCCTCCCCCTCCTCCCCGTCCCCCTCCTTCTGCTCCCCCCTCCCCGTGCCCATCCCCCCTCCTCCTCTCCTCCTCCCTCCCTCCCTCCCTTCCCTCCCTCCTCCCTCCCTCCTCCCTCCTCCCTCCCTCCCTCCCTCCCTCCCTCCCTCCCTCCCTCCCTCCCTCCCCCTCCCTCCTCCCTCCCTCCCTCCCTCCTCCTCCTCCTCCTCCTCCTCCTCCTCCTCCTCCTCCTCCTCCTCCTCCTCCTCCTCCTCCTCCTCCTCCTCCTCCTCCTCCTCCTCCTCCTCCTCCTCCTCCTCTCCCCTCCTCCTCCTCCTCCTCCTCCTCCTTCTTCTTCTTCTTCTTTTTCTTCTTCTCCTTCTGTTCCTTCTTCCTCCCCCTCCCCCTGCCCGCAGGCGGAGCGGAAAGGGGGAGGCGGGCGGCGGATCGCGCGCGCGCGGGCGCCGCGGCCGGGGCGTGTCCTGGACGCACCCTCGCGCGCCGCCGTCTGCCCGCGGGCCCCGGTTGGGGGGCAAAAGGCTCGCGAGGAGCGCCCCGCCTCGCCCCATCGTCCTCGTTCTCGTCCCTCTTTTGTTTGTTATTCTTTTTTTTGGTTGTTCTTTTTATTTTAAACATTAGTTTGTTATATGATGTTTTTTTTGTTTTTGTTTTCTGCTTCTTCGTCTTCTTCTCAGCAAGCGTCTTCGCTGGTTTTCAGGCCCAGGGGCCATCACGGATCGATCCTGGCTCGAAGCAGGGCGCAGGAAGATGGGGTCTGGGGCTGCGCGGGCGGGATTCTTGGAGGTGTTGCCACGCTTTCGCTTCATCGGATCTCAAGGTCATCTTCCGTCCTCGTCCTCCGCCCTCCCCGGTTTCTGTCCTCCACCGTCCTCCTCGCTCCTTCTCTCCCCGCCTGCTCCTCCCCCTGTCCTGCCTCTCGTGCTCCGCCCTCTGCGTCTGTCCTGCTCCAAGTCCTGCTCCTCCTTATGCTGTCCTCTTCCACCTCTGTCATCATCCCCGTCATCCTCTTCCTCTTCCTCTTCCTCCGCTTCCTCCCCCCCGTCATTCCTCCTCCTGGGCCTCCGCAGCCCCCTCCTTTTTTTGCGCCCGAGCGCCCCCCCCCCCCCCCCCTGTACGGTGTGCGCAGAGGCGTTTCGCGGGCAAACTTCGACGTGGCCCTGCAGGCGGGAGCTGACATCAAGAAATGTGGCGCCCCACGTCATTATCGGCAGTGCTGAGACCAGGCGCGTGCGCACCCGCCAGGAGGCATGCTACCTTCCGTCCTCTCCTCGTTTCTCCCCTCTCCCCGCCCCTCCTTCACCTCTTGGCGGGCAGTGGCGCCAGTTGCGGCGTCGCTGCCAAAGTGCAGGCAAGTATGAGAAAGCTGGAGCAGCACATCAACAGCTGCAATGTTGGGAGTTGTGCGTCCGAAAGCAGGCGTGCGGGGGCCAGCCAAGATCAGCAGTGGAATCAGCTACAGTGTTGCGTGCGGTCCGTGCGTGGTGGCATGCATGTAGGAGCCCGCCAATATCAGCTGTGTCATCGGCGACAAGGCTGGAAGCGGTTCGTGCGAGGAAGCAGGCAATGACAGCAAGGTCTGCCAATGCGAAATTGCGAACAAACAAGCAGTGGCAGCAACGGTTGTCGTTGCAGAAACCACACCGTCAGCTACATTGCATCGGGGATCAGCTTTTGCGACAGGGCGCGCAGTGACAGCAGCAGTGATCGGCGCCAAGTGGCCGCGCAGGAATGTTTTTTTTTTTTTAGCTACGTGTCAGCGGGGGTCAGCTCGCGCGAGAAGGCTGGCGTTGGCAGCAAGGTCTGTCGGTGCGAAAGGGCAGGCAGTGGCAGCAGCGGTTGTAGGTGCCAAGTGGCCACGTAGGAGCAAAACCTTCAGCTGTGTTGCAACGAAAGTCAACTCGTGCGAGACGGCAAGGAGTGGCAGCAATGTTTGTCGGCGCGAGAAGGCAGGCAGTGGCAGCAACAGGTGTCGGTGCCAAGTGGCGAGGCAACAGGCACTTCATCGGCTACAGGGCGGCTGGGGTCAACTCGAGCGAAAGAGCGGTGGCAACAATGTTTGTCGGTGCGAGAAGGCAGGCAATGGCAACAACCGTTGTCGGTGCCCGCCAGCACAGCAAAAGCACTTCATCACCTACCATATTGTGAGGGTCAGCTCGTCGAAAAGGCAAGCAATCGTCAGCTTCAACGCTGGAGCCCGCCCGTGCGCGAACTGGCAACGTGCGCGTGGCTTGCACGGCAGGCTCTTGCGGTGTGAAAAGGCGGAGAGTGCAAGAGCGAGCGCCATCAGTTCCAATGCTGGGAGCAGCTCGTGCGTGCAGAGAGGCAGTGGCAGCAAGAGCTGGCAATGAGAGAAGAGCAAGCAGTGGCAACTGGGTCGGCGCTGCGTGCGCACGTGCAGATGCCATCAACTGCAATGCTGGAATCTGCCCGCGCGAAGCGGCAAGTCTTCCCAGGGAAGGCATCAGGCGGTGGCGTGCGCCCGTGCGCGCAGCAGGTCGCCGCAGAGCGCTATGCTGCTGAAGAGCGTGGCTCGACAGACGGGCCAACCACCATCCCCCTCCTCGTCGCTCCTCGCCACCACCGCTGGGACACCGTGGCCACGTGGAGAAGGGCACGGGGAAGAGATGGCAGAGCTGCTTCGGCAGCTACAGTTCGGAAGATCACACCTGGTCGCCCAGAACAGAACTTAGGGTCGGGGCCGTGCTCTTCGCTGGCTATGGGGGGGGGGAGTAGCGGTGGGGCGACGAGTTGATCGGGGAGGCAGACGGGCACGCACGAGGTCAACAAGAGGATGGGATGACGATGAGGAGGAGAGGGGGGAGGAGGAGGAGGAGGAGGAAGAGGGGGAGGAGGAGGATGAGGAGGATGAGGAGGCGGAGGAGGAAGAGGAAGAGGAGGAGGCTGAGGAGGCGGAGGAGGAAGAGGAAGAGGAGGAGGCTGAGGAGGAGGAGGAGGATGAGGAGGAGGAGGCTGAAGAGGCTGAGGAGGATGCTGCTGCTGCTGATGATGATGAGAGGGAGGTTGAGGGAGGAGAAGAGGAGGAGGAGGAGGAGGAGAAGGGAAGAGGGGAGGGTGGAGCAGGGGGAGTAGGAGTAGTGGATGAGGACAAGATTATGATGATGATGGGAGGAGGAAGGAGGAACGGGAGTAAGCAGGAGAAAGAGAGAGGAGGAGGAGGAGGAGGCGGAGGAGGAGAACGAGGAGCAAGCAGGAGGAGATGAGGAGGGAGGGCGAGGGAGGAGGAAGAAGGAGGAGGAAAAAGAGGAGGAGGAAGAGGAGGAAGAGGATGATGGACGAGGAGGAGGAGGAGATGAGGAGGGGTAGACAAAGGAGGCGACTCGGGATGAAAGGAGGGGAAGGGGAGGGTGGAAGCAGGGGGAGAAGGGAGTAGGGAGTAGGGAGAGGGATTAGGGAGGGATGAGGTATTGGCGGGCAGGAGGAGGAGGAGAGAGGAGGAAGGAGGAGGAGGACCCCTGGGAGTAGCCGATGGGCACCTCGTGCCTGATTGAGGAGGAGGAAACGAGGAGTAAGCAGGGAGGAGGAGCGAGGCGAGGAGGGGACGAGGAGTAAGCTAGAAGGAGGAGGAGGAGGGAGGGGAAGAGGAAGAGGAGGAAAAACGAGGAGGGTAGAGAGGAAACGATGAGATGGGGTGGCCGGGGAGAAGGAGGAAAGGGAGGAGGATAAGGAGGAGAAGGAGGAGGACGAGGAGAGGGGGGGAGAGTGCTTATTAGGATTAAAAAACGGTGGCTGAGTAGGAGTGATATCATGATTGCTAGTAGTCGGAACGAGGAGGAACGAGGAGGAATGATGAGGAGGAGGAACGAGGAGTACGCAGGAGGATGAGGAGGATGAGGATGAGGATGAGGATGAGGATGAGGATGAGGAGGAGGAGGAGGAGGAGGAGGAGGAGGAGGAGAAAGAGTGAGGAGGAGGAGGAGGACGAGGAGAAGGAGGAGGAGGAGGAGGAGGAGGAGGAGGAGGAGGAGGAGGAAGCGGAAGGCAAGGCTCGGCCTTCCGCTCCGCGGCTGGGCGAGATAAAAAGGAGGGCGGGGGCACGCCGCCCGCTCGGCGAGGGCGAGAGGCGGGAGAAGGCCTCCTCGGCGAGCAAGCAGCGATTCAGACATGCTCGGGCCCTCGCCGGGCCCCGGGACTGTCAAGAATCGGTTCGGCATGAAACACGGGCCCCTTACTGGTTCCCGAGGCCGTCAAAAAACGGCTCGGCATCAGAGACCGGCCTTGGGGGAAAGGTCGGACTTCTGGGAACCCGCGTTGAAACGACGAAGACGCAGGCTTGTCTGGGGAGGCGTCCCCCGAAGCACCGGGGGGGCGGGCACCCGCGCAGCGTCCGGACAGCGCCTCTTCCAACGTGGCGATGCGCTGCTCCGCGAGGGTCGTGTTCATGTTGAGTGAGGCCATCAGGTCCGACGGGGCCCCCCGCAGGCGGGCCGCCCTGGCTTGCGGCAAGGTGCCTGTCGCCGCATCGGATGAGGAGGACGCAGGAGCAGGATGAGGACGGAGGTGGGGGTCGAGGAGGGAAGGAGTAGGACGAATAGGAGGAGGAGGAGGCGCAGGAGGAGTAGGAGGAGTAGAAGGAGGAGGAGGTGGAGGAGGCGGGTGAGGGAAGAGGAGGGGACAGAGAGGGAGGAGGATGAAGAAAGGGATCGTGACGGAGGTGGAGGAGGAAAACAGAAAGGCAGGTCAAAATTATCATATTCCGGGGTCCTGGGTTTACGGTTCCTGGTTCGCGTTTCCTGGGCTCCTGGTTCCCAATTCCCGGGTCGCGGTTGCTGGTTGCCGGTTGCCTGTTGTTGTTTGCCGGATGCTGCTTGCTTCTCTCTCTCTCTCTGTCTGTCTCTCTCTCTCTCTCTCTTTTTAGTTTTTCTATCTCTCTCTCCATGTATCTATACACATATCTTTGCATACATATATATAGATGTGTATGTCGTTGACCCTTTTCCTTTTGTTCCCGTTCATCAGTAAGTATACCTTTACGACAACAACAAATGTAGAAGTGAAGCTGCATGTTTTTTCTCTGCCTTCATCTGCATCCAACTGTTGTATACGTTATGTATGCATCGAACTGCATTGTTATGTATCACAAATGGTTGTCTTTATCTCTTCCAACATATGTTTGAACATCAGCCGGTTCATCATTTTACATGTTATATATGTATGTACATGTACCACTCGCCCTCGCCTTCTTTCTATACATCCACTCTCTCTTCCTTTCCCTCTTTCTCTCTCAATGTTTGTTTTTTTTTGATTTTGTTTTGATCTCTCTAACTCTCTCTCTCCCTCTCCCCCTCTTACACTCTCCGTTTGCACATGTATATAGGTGTAGGTGTCTGTTGCACGTGTACATGATGTGTTGTGATTCGCGCTTCCATCCTCACTCTCTCTCTCTCTGTTTGTTTGTTCTCTCTCTCTCTTTTCCACTACATTACGTTCACTCTGTCTCTGTGAGTTTTTTGTTTGTTTTCTTCTTCTTCCTCTCTCTCTATATATATATATATATATACAGGCACATATATCGAATGACAGATGTGTACCTGTCTGTGTATACATATACAGACACGTGTATATATAGACTGCTGTATACATGTATCTTTCTCTTCACATCTAAATATCAGTATGTATAGACATAGGCACATATCAACATGTACGCATCCATACATGCACGCTTTTGCCTCTATACATTTTGATATTGTATATGTATATGTTGATATATGTATAGGTCTGCAAATCCGCCGACTCTTCGGCGTGTGTGGGACGC
>CAUYUJ010001734.1:0-30000 GCA_963575745.1 Prorocentrum cordatum
GGGCGTGTCCTTCTACAGGAGGAATATTCAAAAATAGAAAAGAAATAGTCTGGAGACGAATTGTTGAATCTTTCTGATAATTTCGGAACATTTTTGAATATTCCCATTCTTTCTTTCAAAATCTGCCTGTAGGAGGACGTTCCCGACCTAACATTGCTCCTGTGAAGCCCGCCGCCCCCCCCCCATTCCGGCCTGCCATCGCCTGGCGCGGCGGTCCTGTGGGGGCCACGGCGAGCCTTGGCAATTCACGCGGGTGTGGAGGGAAACCGATTCGCGCCCCAGACATCCGACGTGTCGTCGTCGTCGTCGTCGTCGTCGTCGTCGTCGTCGTCGTTGCTGTCGTCGTCGTCGTCGTCGTCGCCGTCGTCTTCGTCGTCGTTTTCGTCGTCGTCGTCGTCGTTGTCGTCGTTCGAGGTTTTCGGATGTCTGCGTAGGTTCACGAGCGTTTCCAGCCTCCGGACGCGTTCTTGCAGCTGCGCCTGGCCGAGCGCGTCCCAGGGGTGCCCGAGCTGTCCAAACGGCCAGTCGGGAGAGGCCCGAGTCAAGAGTCGGACGAAAAGCTTCGGCGCGTCGTGAGTTATAAGCGGCGGAGTTTTTCCTCGCTATCGGCCTCCAGGGGCAATTTGCAGGACCCGGGGCCGTCAGACAACGACTCGGGGCGAAACACTGGACCTGTGAGGACTTTCAGGGACCCCGCATTGAACGCTGCGCGGCCGCCGCGCAGGTGAAGGATGGAAAAAGCACTGGCGCCCCCCCACTGGCTCCTGCGCACCCCTCCAGTTTGTTAATGCAGGGCCAAGCGGCCGGAGGGGCAGCGGGAAGCCTGGGCCGGGCCCCTGCCGGGAACGCGTGGAGTCCGAGCATCACCATTCGGGGGCTCCCGAACTGTGCGGTGACCGCACCACGTGGTGAGTCAGCCTGGATTCGGGGTCACCACGCGGTCTTGGGACTCGGGTCCTTCTCCGAGGATGCCTCGGGCGACTGGGGCCCACAGGGTCCCAAGACCGTGCAGTGACGGACCGCGCGGTGAGGTCGTTGGGGATTCGTCACCACGCGGTCCGTCACCACACGGGTCGTTTTTCGGCCTCTGGGGCCCTCGCCGGGCCGCAGGACCGTCCAAGAACGACTCGGGATTTGAAAAGCTGGTCTCGGAGAGCGGGTCGCGACTTCCAGAAATCTGGACGTCGCATGTCTGGGTCCACATCCACCGCTTCGGGGTCGTGCCCCGGGATCTCGAGGAGTGGTTGGTGTGGATACCCGCCCGCCCGCACGCGTGGGCGGAGGTCCATGTATCCACCGCCCCCCTGAGTTTCCGGGCCACGACCCCGCGGCAGTGGAAATGTAAGTACGTCTTTTGGCAATGCTTCTTCGTGCTGCCGTGAGGTTTGACGAGCCCCGCGCGAAGCACATTCGGGCAGCCCCAGCCTGTAGAGGTCCCCAGAGAACGCTCCGCGCCCATGACAGTTTCCTTGCGCGAGTCCTCGAATCCCCGCGCCCCCCCCGCGCAGAATACTCGCGCGCCAATTTTGAATCTCGCCCGGGAAAAAAGCAATCTGATCGCATGGTTGCTCGCGTCGCCACGTGAAGCTGGCGTGAAACACGCGTGCTTCGGTTTATTGGTTACTGCGCTCGCAGCTGGGTATCCGTTGCTCAGGTATAACTTCATGGACGACTGGGGGTGTGGAAGAGGAACGATACGAGCAGGATAAAGTGCCCAGGTCCACACTTCGCCCCGAACGCTTGGTACCCCTGTCTAATTCCTGTCTCGTTCGCTCCGGACGCTTGGCTTTCGTTTTTAGTTCTTGCCGAAATTCCCCCCGAACGCTTGATTTTCGTTACTCGTTCCTGCCTAATTCGCCCAGGGCGCCTGGTTTTCTGTATTATTCTTGCGTAATTCGCCCCTAACGCTGAGTTACCCTGCCTACTTCTTGCTCAAATCGCCGCGAACGCTTGGTTTTCCTACCCACTTTCTGCCCGATTCGCCCCGAACGTTTGGTTTTCCTGCGTAATTCCTGCCGAATTCGCTCCGAACGCTGGGTTTGTTGTATTTCATTCCTGCCTCATTCGCCCTGAACGTTCGGTTTTGCTGCGTAATTCCTGCCCTGAGTTTCCTGTTTTATTCCTGCTTGATTCGCTCCGAACGCGTGGTTTTCCCGTAGAATTCCGGATTACGAGCACTTGTCTGTCTTATTAAATTCCTGCATAATTCCCTCCGAGCGTTTCGTTTTCCTGCCTAATTTCTGGTTCATCCGCCCCGAACGCTGAGCCTCCTGGTGCAGTTCTTGCCTCATTCGCCTGGAGCGCTTGGGTTTCTTGTTTCATTTCTGTTGACTTCGCCCCGAACGTTGGGCTGTCCTGTTTGATTCCTGCCAGATTCGCCCCGGACGCTTGGTTTTCTTGTTCAATTCCTGCCCGAGTCGCTCCGGATGTTATGCTTTCCTCCCCAATTCCTGTCCAATTCGCCCCGGACGCTGGGTTTTCCTTGATTCACTCGTGCTTCATTCGCCCCGAACTTGTTTTCCCTTTGAAATGCCTGCTTGATTCGCTCGAGCACTGGGTTTTCCCGTTGACTTCCTGCCTAATCCGCCTTGCGCGCTTTGTATTTTGTCTTGTTCCTGCTCAATTCGCTACGAACGGTCGGTTTTCCGGTTGAATGAATGCCAAGGTCGCCCCAAACGTTTTGTTTTTCGGTTTAATTCTTGATCAATTCGCCCCGAACGTTTGGTTTTTAGTGCTGCATCCTGTTCAATTCGCCCCGAACGCTTGGTTTTCATTTTGTTCAATTTGCCCCAGAAGCTTGGTTTTCCCGCCTACCTTTTGCTTTTAGCCCGAACGTTTTTAGTTTTTCTGGTTATTTCCTGCTTCCCTCGCCCCGATTAGTTCCTGCTTCCTTCGCCCCGGAAGCTTGGCTTCCCTGCTCATGAATCCTGCTTCACTCGTCCCGGGCGTTTAGTGTTCCGGTACTTTACCCCACGCGTGCGTGGGGCGCGCAAGCATTCAGATCCCGCCGCGGGGCGTCGCCGCGGCGGGCCCGGGACCCCGCGGGGACGTGGTCATCCCTGCGGGGGCCCCCGTTGCCTCGCGTCCTGGGCCGCGATTGGGAGGGGACGCGGGAGGGGGAGGACCCTGACCTTCCAGGAGGGCTAAAAAATAGCACCCGACCTAAAAACCTATCCCAGAGCTAGTCTACGTCTTTGTTTTAGGCTGTTTCGTTTAGATTTTTAGGTTTTTAGGACTCCAGTGCTAAAAAATAGCTCTCTGGAAGGTCAGGGGAGGAGGGGAGGGGGCGGTGGGGGAGGGCGCAGGCCAGGTGCGGGGAGGCGGGGGGCGTGCCGTTTGGGGGGTGAGAGCTGCGGGAAGGGCCGCTCTCTGCCGGGAAGCCCAGCCCAGCGCGTGGCCGGCGCCGGGGCCGGGGACGGGCTGGAGAGGGCCCGCGGCCGGAAGGGGGACCGCGCCGGGGGAGAAGCTGGGCAGATCTAGGCTCATGATGTTCCAACCTACTTCCCAGACCCCCTCGAGTAATGAAAAAATCATGACGGGAGGTTTTTCCTAATTTTCGGCCTCCGGGGGCCCTCACCGGGCCTCGGGAGCGTCAAAAAACGACTCAGGACGAGAAACCGGTCATGGGGAAAGGGTCGGGACCTCTGGGGGTCGACGTAATGAAAAAATCATTACGTCGGGGGTCTGGGTTCAGCGCCCTGATCACCATAAAGATTTTCGAGCACCAGGAAAGCACCGATATTGGAGGGTTTTCACGTGTCGGGCCCTGGGAGACACTCGTTCGACACTGTTTCGACACTGTTTCGACACTTTTCCGGGCGCTCGAAATTATTTCTGGGATGTTGGTCGTAAGTACGATGGGAACAACATAAAATTAGGCTTCCGAGGTGGGGTCGGAGTAGATGGGGTTGGAGGATCGTGCCGCATCGCCGATGCATCGCCGATGCGGCTCGATGTGAAGCCCGATTTGCTTCGCGTCGACGTCGACGATGCATCGCCGGTGCATCGCCGATGCAACGCCGCTGCATCGTGGATGTATCGGCGATGCGGCGCGATCCTCCGACCCCATCTGCTCCGACCCCATCTAGGAGGCCTCTACTAAATCGTTTCCTGCTTCATTCCTGATTGGTTTTCGCCGATTTCCTCCCGAATGCTCGGTGGTCGCTGCGTATCAGTTCCTATACGTAATTCGGCCGGAACGTTTGGTTGTTCTGCCTCATTCCTGCCTGATTCGCTCCGAAAATTTAGGTGTCCTGCATACTTCCTGCTCAATTCCTACTTAATTCGCTTAGAACGGTGGGCTTTCTGGTTCAATCTTTCTTACCCAGCTCTGCAAGGCGGCTGCGCGACGACGACGACGAGGGCGACGACGAGGATGAATAGAGAGGACGTCGTGTTCTTGAGGGCGATGAGCTCCATCTGGACAGCTTTGGGAAGCGCCAGGAACTTGTGTAGAACTCTGAATGCCTCCGCCCCCGCCGAAAATCTCTGGACGCTCTGTTTCTCCTCCAATCATCCCTCCTCCCTCCGCCTTCCTCTCTCCTCCCTCCGCCCGACCCCCTTCTACCTCCTCATTCCTCCGTCCATCTCCCTCCACATTCACTCCCCCGCCGACGAGTGGGCGTCAGGAAGGAACCCATCCACCTTCACCCTTCGTTCCCCATCCTTCCCTCCCTCCTCCCTCCCATCCACGTTCACTCTTTGTTCCCCATCCCTCTTTCTTCCTCCTCTACCCTCACACCCCTGTCTTTTCCTCCTCCTCTCATCTCCTGCCTCCGTCGCCTGGCGGCGCGCACGAGGGGGTGCCGTGATGGAATTTCGCCCGGGGGCTTCACTAATTTTGAGTTTCCGGGGGCCCTCACTGGGTTCCAGGAACGTGGGCCAGAAATATTCAGGATCAATCAGCTTGCCCTAAGGAGGAGGAGAAGGAGGAGGAGGAGGAGGAGGAGGAAGAGGGAGGAATGAGGGGAGGAGGAGGATGAGGAGGAGGAGGAGCAGGAGGAGGAGGAGGAGGAGGAGCAGGAGGAGGAGGAGGAGGAGGTGGGAGGGCGGGGGTCCATGTCTTGGGGGAGCCACGCCGTGGGAAAAGTCAGGTCGTCGGATGTGTGTCCAGATCGTGCTCCTCCGCCGCCGCAGGGCGGCCCGAGCGCGCTCCGAGCCGTGGGAACCACAGTCCAGGCCTCCTAGATCGGGTCGGAGTCGATGGGGTCGAAAGATCGCGCCGCATCGCCGATGCATTGGCGATGCGGCTCGATGCGGAGCCCGATTTTCCCCACGCCCACGTCGCAGATGCATCGTCGACGTCGCCAGTGCATCGCCGATGCATCGCCGATACACTGGCGATGCATTGGCGATGCGGTGCGATCCTTCGACCCCGTCTACTCGGACCCCATCCGGGAGGCCTCCACACAGGGCAATTCAGTGGCACGCCTCGAAGGAGGACAGACCTGCACAAGCAGGGGCCCTCGGAGTTCCGTGCGGAGTTCCGTGCGGGTCGGTGCTCGGCTCCTCCCCCCCCCCTTGGTGCGCGGAGCGCGGCAGGGGCGGCGCAGGAGCCGCCAGGGGGGGGGGGGGGGCAGCGCCGACCCCAGAAGCCCGCCTCGGCTCCGGAGGTTCATGCTGTATGCCGATCTTTGCTCCTCTCGCGTGCCCGTGTGGCCCTCCACGCCGCCACGATGTGCCGCGGAGGGGCCTGCGACTGGCGCTCGCGCTCCCGCCGCGCGGCGAGATGTGGCGAGCAGTCGTGGGGGCTGCGCCGAACACGGAGACGTTCGTGGCAGAGGTCGGCTCGTGTGCCAGGAGCCAGCGTTGGCAGCAGGCGCTGTCGTTGCTCGGCAGGGCCGAGGTGGCGAAGCTGGAGCCGTCACTGATGTGGTCATCGCGTTTTCCGTGCTGTGCCGGGCGGCGCACGCGCGAGTCGCGGCCGCGGCGCATTTTGTGGGTCCACAGCGCCTCCAGGCTTTCGCCAAGCTTGCGAAACAGCGCGAGAGGTAATTTAAGGAGAGAGAGAGAGAGAGATAAAGAGAGAGAGAGAGAGGGGGAGAGGGAGAGAGGAAGAGGGAGAGGGAGAGGGAAAGAGAGAGAGAGAGAGAATGGGATAGGGAGGGAGAGAGAGAGAGAGATAGCGAGAGAGATATAGAGAGAGAGAGAGAGAGAAATACCTAACGGGAGAGAGAGGGAGAGAAATATATATATATATATATATATATATATATATATACATTATATAGAGAGAGAGGGAGATGAACATATACAGAGAGAGATAAGGCGTGCTATGGAGAGAATGAGAGGGGGAGAGAGAGAGAGAGAGCGCGATAAGAATTTGGACATATTCTAGCACATATATAGATATAGCTATATTATATATAAATATAAAAAACACATCTTTATATCCATACGTAACTGCGCGTGTAGTTATGCATGTACGCGTACATGTACGTATGCATGTATGCATGTGCGTACATTTGTTTGTATGTATGTATGTATGTATGTGTGTATGTATATATGTCTGTCTGTATGTATGTATGTATGTATGTATGTATACATGTAGACATATATGTATGTATGTATGCGTGCATGTGTGAATGCATGTATTCATGCATACATCGAGTGGTACCCGATCTACACACATATGTATATAAGTGCACATACATATGCACATGTGCATACACCTATACATATATATGGCATATGTATGTCTGTATGGATGTATGCATGTCTACATGTCTGTATGTATACACGCATGCATACATGTTTGTAGGCTGTAATGCATGCATGCATGTACGCATATTTGCATGTATGCATGTATGTATGTATGTATGCATGCGTGTATGAATTTAGTTATACTATACATATGTATATATATATATGTATATATGCATGTATGAATGTATGCATGCATGCATGCGTGCATGCATGTATGTATATACGTATATATGTCTCTACACAGATGTATACATTCACAGGGAGAGAAAGAGAGAGAGAGAGAGAGAGAGAGAGAGAGAGAGCGTGACACACACACACACATGTTTATGTTTACACGTGTATATGTATATATATATATATACATTTGTACACACCAAATCTAAAGATACTACGGTACACATTTCTTAAGGGCTTCGCCCTCTGCCGCCGCTGCGTGCCAGCCACTGTTGGAGCTTCTTGGACGCCGTGTTGGAGCCTCTTGGAGCATATTTTGGGTCTCGTGGGGGTCTCCTTGGGGCCTCCTAGGGGCCTCTCGGGGGACTCTTAGGGCCTCTTGGGGCCTTCCTGGGCCCTCCTGGGGCCCTCTCGGGGCGGACAGGTCGAGTTTTCGGTCCGTGGACTCTCTTGGGCCTCTCTTGGGACCGTCTTGGGGCCCTTTTGGGCCGTCTGGGGTGCCTCTTGGACCGTCTTGGGGCCCTTTTCGGCCGCCGTGGGGCGATCTTGGGAACCTCTTGGTCCGTCTCTGAGCGTCGGAAAGCCGAAAAAGGCTAGAAGGCCAAAAACATCCAAAACCGTTACGGAAATTGTTGATTTTTGCTTCGTGGGGCCCTCTTGGGAGGCCTCTTGGAGGCCTCTTGGGTCGTCCTGGGAGCATCTTGGGCCGTCTTGAGGCCGTCGTGGGACATTTTCGGGCCATCTTGGGCCGTCTTGGCCTCCTGAGGCTGTCTTCGGAGCCTCTTCAGGTCATCTTGGAGGCCTCTCGGTCCGTTCTGGCCGCGCGGTGGCGTCACCATGAGAATCCTGGGGTGGCCCAGAGCAGCCAGGATTTGAGATTCAACCCCCCCGTGTGCTGTTTGGTGGCGCGGCGGAGCCCCCTAGCAGACAGTAAACATGAGGCAGGACACAGGACGGGAGAGAGAAAAGGCCAAACAACGCATGGGCACACAGAATACATCTCAGCAAACCGCACACAACATCGCAGCCTTGCGCCCCTGGAGGGGGCCGGCGGAGAGATGTGTAATATGTGTATATACATGTGCATATGCACAAAATAACAAATGCGGATCGCATTGTGAATCTTCTTGCTCCCAAGCCACGTGCCGCCACGTTCGCTGTCCGCAATGGTGAGGGGAAGTTGTGCACGCCCCTGGAGGAAGGAATCACCGTTTTGACGTCGGCTCTTAAATCGACCTTTGATGGCGAAGAGTGCCCGTTGCACAGCAGACCTCTTCCTCTCCTCGCCCCCCTTGAACCGCAGCCTGCTGCAGTGACAGTTTGTTCCATTACGCATGACGCAGCAGCTAGCGCCATGCACAACATGCCTAATTGGAAAGCGGCCCCCAATATAGTTTCAGCTGGTCTTTGAAATTCTGGGGGGCACGCCGTGTTACCCGGGTGTTTCAAGCGTCCGCCACTCTCCTTCAAATCCCTACCCAATTTCAGGATGGAGAGGTCTCGTATTTGAGGAAGCCCAACGGGGACGGCACTGCTGCACGCAACGACTATCACACTTTAATCATATTGTCTCATCCAAGGAAGTGTTTCACTCGGATGGCCATGGCCCTGTGGACCCCGACTCTGGCGCGAAAAAACTCGCATGTGCAATTCGGAGGGTTGCCCCGAAGGTCTACTCTTGACGCCATCGCCCAGGTTGATGAGGTGCTGCGCCAGTTCCGGCGGGCTGGCCGCAGCAGTCCGAAACACCGGCGTTTTCTTCTTGCCTGTTTGATTGATCTGGGGAACACCTTCGACCTTGTGCCCAGGGATGTTATCTGGCAGGCGCTGCTGGAAGTGACAGAAGAGCACAATGTCACACTGCTGTGGCAAGAGCTGCACGACGGCACGTGTTTCCTTCTCAGAGACACTTCTGGGGAGATCGTTCGCCACCTGATTGTTCGACAGGGTGTCCGGCATGGCTCGACTGAAAGCCCCATGCTCTCTATCGCCCTCTACGATGTCATTACGGGTAAGGTGTTCCAGGACATTAAGGCGGAAGGGTGTCGGGGATCTGACCGTGTCGTTCGACCCTGCAGTGGTTCGCGGGGAGGACGAGTTCGACGCCGATTCCGCCGACCTCATCGAGTTTGATCTGTCACATGTTGCATTCATCGATGATCCCTTGACGTTCGAGCTTTTCGACGACGATTCGGAGGTCCCTGGGTTCCTTGGGTTTTTTGTATGATCCGATCTAAAATTACCAGCTCAAGGTGAATGTGGGCAAAACGGAGCTTTTGGTTTTACCGATTGGATCCGGCATGGCAACCACAACGACGTCCATTTGAGCTAGAACGGCTTTGAGTTGGGCTCCCGGCTTAAGAATGCGAGTGTCGCTTATGCGAGGCTGTCGGCCAGACTGCTCAGGAAATCGCGTTTGCCTTTGATGGTGAAAATCAGGCTGTGGACGGCTCCGGTCCGATCGATAGCTCTGTGCGCGGCGATCGATGCTCTGTGCACGGTCACGGACCAGCGGAGGCTGGAACGGTGGTAAACCAAGCAGTTGCGATCCCTTGCCAAGTTCCCTGCTCATATCAGCCAAATTCGCAACGGAGCCTTTCGCCAGAGATGTCGTGTTTGGTCTGTGGCTTCTGAGTTGTAAGCGACGTTTGTTGTGGTGGCAGCTCATCGTCAAACCAGCCTTTGTCCCGGGTAAGCCGGGCCATGAGAGTTGTTGCTTCTGGGCTGGCTCAAGATATCTAGTTCAAGGCTCAAGGCAGAACCCCTCAAGGCAAGCCGTCGCAGGCAGACCCCTCCCTCTTTTGCCACGCCCCCTGGCGTCCTCGGTGTACCGAGCCTCTGGGCACTATGACCCCACGTACGCTGTGCGAGCAGTCCTTTGGGCGGTTTTCGTTTGGGAGCTCCCAGCTGACTATGGAATCGGACACGTACGCCAGGTTTCGCGGAGACCTGACGGCGCTCTGCTTCTCCTTCGCTGCACAGGACAGAACTTGCATGCGGCAGGAGTTTGCGCTGAGCCAGGCGCCTGCCATTTCAGCCCCGTGGCTCCAGTGCTGCCTTCGGTCAGGTGCTGTATTTCGATTCGCCGAATGACCCGACTGATGGCGACGGTGGCCTGGATGTGGCCATGCGTATTCGATGTGAGCAGTGTGGCACCTGGTGCAAGGATGAACGGGGGTATCGCATTAATTTGTGTCGTCAGCACCCCGAACACAGGCAGCGCGCTACTGTGACATTTTTGTCTTGCCCCGATTGCTCTTGTGTGTTCACCAAGCGTGATTTGATGTTTCGGTGTCTCCGCAGCCGTCGGTTCGTCAGGGTCAGCCCCAGCTGCCGAGCCTCCCCCTGCAGATTGCCCATACTCGGTCCAGTGGAATAGGCCGCCGCCAGGCGTCACGCGGACGCCATGGTCGAGGACGAGGGCGATCGCGAGGACAGCAAGCGCGTGAGCACCAGGTGGAAGATGCTGTTTTCGGAGAGCAAGCTGATCAAATGCATGGCCAAACTCTTGGTCCAGCACGATGACCTCCATTTCGCCGCGGCGAGGGACTCGAATGTCGTCGTGATCGTGCCGGAGGAGAGCTCCTTGGACAAGGCGCTGGGGCATTCGTTCGAGGCATGCGGCAAAGCCGGGACCCAGACCAGGAAACTCGCCAAGGACAGCTCCGCCGAGCACAGAGGGAACCCGGAGGGGAAGAAACCGGACGCGTTCCTGCTGTTCTTGCTGTACTGGACGTCCGAGACCTTGGCCGAGCCTGTGTGTCAGAAAGTGATGGAATCGTGCCCGGAGTTGGGCCGGAAGGTATTCACCCTGGTGTTCGAGAGGATCAAATCTCCTTACGGCGACCAGGCGAAGGTGAGGGGTTCCGTCCAGGCCTCCCGCTGCTTCTTCGTCAGCTCGCAGCTTGAAAATGGCACGCCCGTGACCCAGACGAGGATCGAGATCATGGACACGTTCGCGAAGCTACTGCAGATCCAGGGGGGGTACATCAAGAGGGACCTCGGCCCCCGGTTTGGCGCCGCCAAAGGGTTGGAGACGAAAGGGCAAGCGCCGGCGCCAGTGACGAGTGCGAGTTCGAGTTCGGGTGATGCCTCTGCCTTTTCTCCCTCCTTTATGCCTTTTACCTGTTTGTGTTTGTTCGATCAGCTTCCCAATTTGTAAGGGCAAAAGCGCACCCGGAAATCCGTTGCCGTTTCAAACTTTTTTGGGACCTCCCCCTCTCCTCCTCCAGGCTTTGTGCGGTTGGCGTCGAGGGTTGGCGACGCTCCGCCTCTGTCTGATCGAGAAGGGGCGGGCACGCGAGGTGGGGGGCCGGGCGGGGCGGGGACAGGCAAGGGGGAGCTGGCCGCGCGGGCGTTGCCCGCCCCGCGGCAGAGGTCGCGGGCCCGCATGCCGGCAAAGGTCGGTGGGGGCCCGTGGCACCCATCCAACTTGTACCAGACAGCAGCGATGCAGCAGTTGCCGATCTGGTCGGGTGCCGAATATCGGTCAAACCAATGCCAATAGTTCTAATGGAAGTAGATTGTGAAATTAAGATCGGTACATGCGTAGATGTATACATATATATATATATATGTAGGGAGGGAGAAAAGAGAGAGAGAGAGAGAGAGACAGAGAGAGAGAGATATATCCACAGTGAAAGAGGTTAGGAATTCACATACCCAGACTTCTTAAGAAAGAGAGAGAGAGACAGAGAGAAAGAGAGAAAGAGAGAGACAGAGAAACACAGAGAGAGAGAGAGACATGAGAGAGGAAGAGAGAGAGAGAGAGACAGTGAATTATATATATAGAGAGAGAGAGAGAGAGAGAGAGAGAGAGAGAGAGAGAGAGAGAGAGAGAGAGAGAGATTGAGAAAGGGAGGGAGAGAGAGAACTATAGAGGGAAAACGAGAGGGATAGAGAGTGGAAGAACATATAGAAAGAGAGAGAGAGAGAGAGAGAGAAAACAAGGGATACATGGAAAGAAGGGAAGAGAGGGGGGGAGAGAGAGAGAGAGAGAGAGCTCGCGATATGCATGCGAAATATCATTTACACACGTTCTCGTACATGGAGAAGTGGACACACATGTTTGTATACGTGAATTTCACACGCATGTATATACATATATATATACACATTTTGAGTCATTGAAAGAGACAGAGACAGAGAGAGAGAGAGAAACAAAGAGAGAGAGAGAGAGAGCGAGAAAGAGAGAGAGAGAGGGTGAGAGAAAGAGAGAGAGATAACAAGAGAGAGAGAGAGAGAAAGAGAAAGATATAACAAGATACTTATATAGTGGTGAAGAGGGAGGGAGGGAGAGAGAGAGAGAGCGAGAGGGATAACGAGAGAGAAAGAGAACAACACAGGGAGGTGAGGAAAACGAAAGAGAAGGCGAGGTAACAAGGGAGAAGGAAGAGTGAGAGAGAGAGAGAGAGAAACAGGGAGCAATCCAGAGAGAGAGAAATTACGACAACGATAGAGAGGAGGAGAGGGGAGAGGCGCAGATCGTTCACGGAACCCGCTCTTGCTCCGGGCGTTTGCTGCCGGGCTCCCGCGCCCGGCACTGCGCGGCGCCGTCCGGGGTGCGGCGGTCGAGCCTTCCGGCGGCCCGAGCGGAAGGGCCACCTCAGAAGGGAGTCGGGAGCCCTCGAGACGGGGGTCAATGCTGATGGGGGTTCGGCCAGAGCGCCGGATCCTGCAGGATCCTGCGAAGACCCCTTCTGGCTGACCCGGGTTAGCGAGCCGCTCGTGGCCGCGAGGCGGCCGCGCCTACTGGCCGACCCGGGTTTGCGAAGACCTGCGTTGCAGTTTTTTCCTGCATTGCAGTTTTTAGCTTCCTGCTGACCCAGGTCTGGATTGACCCGGGTCAGAAGATCGCCGACGGAGCAAGCAGTCATGGCAGCGACGCGTTCCAGCATGTCCGACATCCCGAGAGTTCAGCATTCGCTGCGGCCCCCGATGCGCTCCAAGGTGTCCCT
Source organism: Prorocentrum cordatum (assembly GCA_963575745.1). Classification (NCBI taxonomy): domain Eukaryota; class Dinophyceae; order Prorocentrales; family Prorocentraceae; genus Prorocentrum; species Prorocentrum cordatum. Next base: position 12,837 of record CAUYUJ010001734.1, read on the forward strand.
GATGTTCCAGGTTTCCAGGTGCGTGCCAAGGGTTCCAGATACGGCTCGAGGTTGCCAGGGCTTCCGGAGGCGTTCCAAGAATTGCCCCAGTTTGGCTGATGTCTGGCGCTTCCCATCGCCCCGCACGGGCTCCAGAAACGAGGGCCGCCAGGTCCTCGGGAACTCCTGGGACGTTTCCTGAACCACTCGCATCATGACAGGGCTGGACCTAAATGGTGTTCTGCTGGATTTTGGCTGCGTTTTGTTCCCAACCCTCCTTGGTTGGGTATTCGTTTTGAATAGAGCAGTGTGGTCTCCACTCCTTCCTTCCTCCTCCTCCCTCCCTGCCTCTTCCTGTCTTGCCTGCGGGGGGCTGCGATCTGTGAAACTGTCGCCATTTTCGAGGCCTGCTGGGGGGCCAGTGAGGGCGACGCGCAGATTCAAATTAGACCTCGCCATCCCTGGGGGGCGATCTGTGAAATTAGACCTTCGCCGCCATCCCTGGGGTCGGCTGAGCACAGTGAGGGCGACGCGCAGATTCAAATGAGACCTCGCCATCCCTGGGGGGCTGCGATCTGTGAAACTGTCGCCATTTTCGAGGCCTGCTGGGGGCCCAGCACAGTGAGGGCGACGCGCAGATTCAAATTAGACCTCGCCATCCCTGGGGGGCTGCGATCTGTGAAACTGTCGCCATTTTCGAGGCCTGCTGGGGGGCCCAGCACAGTGAGGGCGACGCGCAGATTCAAATTAGACCTCGCCATCCCTGGGGGGCTGCGATCTGTGAAACTGTCGCCATTTTCGAGGCCTGCTGGGGGGCCCAGCACAGTGAGGGCGACGCGCAGATTCAAATTAGACCTCGCCATCCCTGGGGGGCTGCGATCTGTGAAACTGTCGCCATTTTCGAGGCCTGCTGGGGGGCCCAGCACAGTGAGGGCCACGGCAGATTCAAATTAGACCTCGCCATCCCTGGGGGGCTGCGATCTGTGAAACTGTCGCCATTTTCGAGGCCTGCTGGGGGGCCCAGCACAGTGAGGGCCACGCGCGGATTCAAATTAGACCTCGCCATCCCTGGGGGGCTGCGATCTGTGAAACTGTCGCCATTTTCGAGGCCTGCTGGGGGGCCCAGCACAGTGAGGGCCACGGGCAGATTCAAATTAGACCTCGCCATCCCTGGGGGGCTGCGATCTGTGAAACTGTCGCCATTTTCGAGGCCTGCTGGGGGGCCCAGCACAGTGAGGGCCACGCGCGGATTCAAATTAGACCTCGCCATCCCTGGGGGGGTGCGATCTGTGAAACTGTCGCCACTTTCGAGGCCTGCTGGGGGGCCCTGCACAGTTACGCCACGGGCATATTCAAACGAGACCTCGCCATCCCTTGGGGGCTGCGATCTGTGAAACTGTCGCCACTTTCGAGGCCTGCTGGGGGGCCCAGCACAGTGACGCCACGGGCAGATTCAAATGAGACCTCGCCATCCCTGGGGGGCTGCGATCTGTGAAACTGTCGCCACTTTCGAGGCCTGCTGGGGGGCCCAGCACAGTGAGGGCCACGCGCGGACCCAAATTAGACCTCGCCATCCCTGCGGGGCTGCGATCTGTGAAACTGTCGCCACTTTCGAGGCCTGCTGTGATCCCCGTTTTCGAAGTGGCTAGGAGTGCTCAGGAATTGTAACTCATCAGCTTTATCAAGCCCTTTTCCTGTAGCCAGTGTCCTGCGAGTCTCCCGAATTCCGTCTGCAGACATATGTAACCCTCGCTCCGTCATCGCCCCTTTATAAAGTATCCTAAACTATTTGCGCCCCGCTTTTGCGCAGGGTTGGGTACGTCGCCAGGGTATTTTTTTGTTGGAGGGAGGTGCAGGACAACAGGTAGAGCAAAACGAACAACAGCACGAAAACAAAACGAAAATAACGTTTAGGTCCAGCCCTGCATCATGGCATCATTATCCTTCCAGTCTCTCCCCTGACCCTCTCGCGCCGTGAAGAAGCCTCGACGGAGGGTCGGTGGCGATTTTCTGGCTCTGGGGCCCTGGTCGGGCCCCTGCTCGGGACGGAGAGCCGGTTCCCGGGAGCGTGTCTGGACCTCTGGGGGGCCGCGCCGTGAACAAGATCGCGACGTCCGGTGTTCGGGAGGGCGCGGGAGAGAGGGAGAGGAGGAAACCGCGGATCGCGCTCCGAGCGGCGCGAAGAGTAAATCCGTGTCACCCGGAGAGGGCTCTCGCCATGATCCTAGCGTGCTATCCATCAGTTATTGGGGCAAGAGGTTAGAATGATGAAGCTAAAGGTAAAAATCATAACGATGATAATCATAATACCAATGATGATGCTGATGATGATGATGATGATGGCGGTGGTTGTTGTGGTGGTGATGTTGGTGATGATGACAATGATGATGACGATGACGACGATGATGATGATGGTGACGGTGTTGATGATGCTGATGGCCATAGCGATGATGATGATGATGATGGTGATGATGATGTTGATGATGATGCTGATGATGATGATGATGGTGATGGTGATTGTGGTGGTGGTTGTCATGGTGGTTATGGTGATGATGATGCTAATGAAAAGGATGATGGTGATGGTGATTGATGGTGGGTGATGGTGATGGTGATGTTGATGATGATGGTGCTGCTGCTGCTGATGATGCTGATGCTGATGCTGATGCGGGTGATGATTATGCTGATGATGATGTTGATGATGATGATGATGATGCTGCTGATGATGACTATGATGATGATGATGGTGATGGTGATGGTGATGCTGCTGCTGATGATGATGCTGATAATGATGATACTGAGGAACAACATACTGATGATGGTGATGGTGCTGCTGCTGCTGATGATGATGATGATGATGATGATGATGCTGATGCTGATGCTGATGCTGATACTGATGCTGCTGCTGATGCTGCTGCTGATGATGAGGTTTCCTATACTTTCCATGTTTTCTAGCTGTTTCGGGCGGATTCCAGAGACGAGGGCCGCGAGATACTTCAGAACTCTTGGAACGTATCTTGAGCCAACCGCGTCTTAAGAGGCCTCCACCTCTACGTAGTTGGGCAACTTGCCCCGATCGGCGATCGTTCGGCAAACACGCCCTGGTTAGCTACAACATGGGCGTCAGCGCGTGTGGGAAATGCGAGCAGTGGCAGCAGGCTCTGCTGCTGCTGCAGCGAATTGTGGAAGCTGAGCTGGAGCCGGATGTCGTGAGCTATAATTCTGCCATCAGCGCATGTGAGAAGGGGCAGACGTGGCAACGAGCGCTGTCGTTGTTTGTCGAGATGAGTAGAATACGATTGGACCCGAACGCCATCAGCTATCTAGTGGCCTTTGGCCCATTCTGTCACCGAGCCTGGCTCGTGTACAAAAGGTTTGTTGGAGGGCCTCTTGGAGGCCTCGTTGGGGCCTCTTGAGGGCCTTTTGACGGTCTCGGCGGCCACCTTGGGGTGCAGGACCCTTACCCATTCGTGAGGGGACCTCGAGCAGCTACGCCACGCGTCGCGGAGAGCAGCTCATGGCACACCACAGCATTGCACACGTGTAGTTGATTTGCAGACGAAGGTCGTGGCGCATGGCGTCGAGGGTTGCCAACGACGAGCGCAGCAGATGGACGTGGATGTATTTCCTTCGGCAGTGCAGGCCAGTCTTATATCCGCTTTCCACACCAACCAGCACAAACGGACAACTAAGGGACACCCAGGGGAATCAATTGCTCAAGGCGTTATCACCTGGTCGAGGCTTGAAAACGAATATACCAACAGCTGAAGCAACATACATCCACCAACGGTCACACACAGCTGTACAGCATGACCCACCCACGAGGACGCCGACGACAAGGATGCCTCCCCCTGCTTCCTCCTCCATATGTCACGCATGCGTGTATGGCCTCGCAGCACACATGCATGTTTTCCACACGCGACAGCCTATGTGAAACCACGATCTTCGCCCACATAGCCGTAGATAGGCCGTGTGATGCTATGCATCGGTGGTTCACTCGCTCGCTCTTAGGCGGCGTGATTGTGATCTCTTGGTGGCCTCTTTGGCCTCGAGGGGGCAATCTTGAAGCTCTTTGTGGCCTCTGGGGCCTTCCTGTACGCTATTGCGACCGAAACGAAGAATATGATAAGCTGTTTCAAACGCCCTGAACTGATTTTCGTTGTCACGGACTCTTCGGACTGGCCCTCAGGACCTTCCAAGGTGGCCCAAGATGCCCCCCCAAGTGAGCACCAAAGCGGTCATTTCTCCCAATCGCGCTACCCTCTACCAAGGCCTCGAGACAAGTCAATACCCACACCACAGCCGCGCTTGGTAATTCCCGTCCAGAAGTTTGTGTCCCAGATCATTTTGGGAACAGTCATGTTACATGTCTGATTGCAGAGAGATGTGAAGAACAAGAGGACATTGCACTTTCCGTGCCTCGCGACACGGTGGCGGACAATACTGGGATCACGGCGTGCAGAATGGGCAAGCAGTGGCAGCATGCATTGTTGTTGCTGTACAACATGGGGGAAATCAGGCTGGCGCGGGATACTTTCAGCTACGCTGCGGCCATCAGCGCGTGCGAGATTCAGGAGCATTGGCAGCACGCGTTGATGTTGTTAAGCGACATGGTAAGAGAGACGGTCAAGCTGGACGTTTTCAGTGCCAGCGTTGGAATCAGCGCTTGCAGTAAAGGAGGGCGGTGGCAGTGCGCCTTGTCGTTGTTGACCGACTTGTCGGACTCAAGCATAGAGCCAGACATAATTTGTTCCGGTGGTGGAATCAGTGCGTGTGGAGGCGGCGGCGAGTGGCAGCAGGCGCTATCGCTGATCGGCGCTCTAGCTGCATGGGAATTGAGGCCAGATGTCATTGCCTACAGTGCAGGAGTTAGTGCGTGCGATAAAAGCGAACAATGGCTGCATGCGCTGTCGTTGTTGAGTGGCATGCGGGAGGCAAATATGGAGACTGTGCTGTACATACCATCACATTGCTCTGCGATCAGCGCGTGTGGGAAGTGCGGGCAATGGGAGCGGGCCTTGTGGCTACTTAGAGATATGGTGGATGCCAAGATGGTGCTAGATACGGTCGCATGGAATCACGCTATCAGCGCGTGCGAGGCATGCGAACAGTGGCAGCATGTGTTATCACTGCTCGGTCGAATCGTGGAAGCTAGCTTGGAATCAGACAGCGTCAGCTACAGTTCTGCAATCAGTGCATGCGGAAAGTGTGACCAATGGCAGCGGGCACTGTCGCTGCTCAGTGAAATGGTTGCAGCAAACATGCGGCCTGATGTCTTTAGCTACAGCGCTGGGATCAGCGCTTGCGGGAAAAGCGGGGAGTGGCAGCTGGCGCTGTCCATGCTTCATGGCATGCGGGAAGCGCGATTGGAACCCGATGTCTTCTGCTGCAGTGCTGCCGTCAGCGCGTGCAGCGAGGGTGAGCACTGGCAGATGGCATTGTTATTGCTCGACCGCATGGCGGGCGCGAGTTGGGGGCCGAATGGTGTCTGCTTGAATGCCGGAATCAACGCGTGGGAAAACGGCGGGCATTGGCAGCAGGCGTTGTTGCTGCTCGGCGACATCAGGAGGCTGAAGCTGGAGCTCGGCATCGTCGGCTGCACTTCTGGGGTCAGCGCGTGTGCTCAAAGCGGACAGTGGCAGCAGAGCTTCGCTCTGCTCGGCGACGTGTTGAGTGCAGCCCTGGTGCCTAACGTCGTCACCTACGCCGTCGTGTCCCGTGCGTGCGAGGTGGTCCGGCAGTGGCGGCAGGCCCTGGCGGTGCTCAGGCAGGTCGTGGACGCCTCGCTGGGGCCAGACGCCACGTGCTGCACGAACGGGATTGGCGCGTGCAATGTGGCCGGGCGGTGGGAGACTGCATCTCGGGTGTTGCTAGAAGTGCCCCTGGCCCAAGGTGCCGCTGGGATTTCCAAGGAGGCCCCCACGACCTCCAGAGCACCCCTCACGAGGCCCAGGGGGCCCCAGGGGCTCCAAAATGGAGCGAAAAGCTGGTGGCACCTTGGGCCAGGGGCACTTCTCGCCTCACCAGAGCATCGGCGCTGCTTGGCGGGCTGATCGAGGCGGAGCTCGAGCCGTCTTCCCGGAGCTTCAACCTGGGGATGTTCGCGTGTGCGAGGTCGAGGAAGAAATTCGCCCAAATATGAACTTTCGGAGTTCCGCGCGGATTTCATGGATCGGCGCTCGGCCCTCCTGGCGGCGTCTCTGGCGCCGCCCCTGGCTCGCTCCGCGCGTCAGGGAAGGGGGTCCGGCGCTGATCGAGGAAGTCCGAGCGGGCTTGCGAAGGTTTCCGTTGATGCCGTCTCTTCTTCCTCCACGAGGGGGGGGCGCTGGCAGCACGCGCTGTCGACGCTGCGCGGCCTGCTGGACGCACGGCTGCCTCCCCCCTTCCTGCTCACCCTCCCCGGGCCTCCAAGAGGCCTCCCAAGAGGTCCCCCGCTCTAGGCCTCCTAGACGGGGTCGGAGGAGATGGGGTCGGAGGATCGCGCCGCATCGCCGATGCATCGACGATGCGGCTCGATGCGGAGCCCGATTTTCTCCACGCCGGCGTCGCCGATACATCGCCGACGTCGACGCCTCATCGCCAGTGCACCGCCGGTGCATCGCCGATGCATCGCCGATGTATCGTCGATGTATCGGCGATGCGGCGCGGTCCTCCGACCCCATCTACTCCGACCCCTTCTAGAAGGCCTCTACCAGCATGCCCAAATCATCAAATTTCCTGGGGCGTTTGGCAGGCCTTGGCGTCCTCGCCATGCCAGCTCCCCGACGCTCCCAGACGGCCCTAAAGGCCCCACGCCGCCTCCTCCTCCTCCTCCTCCTCCTCCTCCTCCTCCTCCTCCTCCTCCTCCTCCTCCTCCTCCTCCCTCCTCCTCCTCCTCCTCCTCCTCCTTCCTCCTCCTCCCCTCCTCCTCCTCTTCCTCCTCTTCCTCCTCCTCCTCCTCCCGCCTCTCCTCCTCCTCCTCCTCCTCCTCCTCCCTCCTCCTCCTCCTCCTCCTCCTCCTCCTCCTCCTCCCTCCTCCCTTCTCTCCTCCTCCTCCTCCTCCTCCTCCTCCTCCTCCTCCTCCTCCTCCTCCTCCTCCTCCTCCTCCTCCTCCTCGTACTAGGCAATCACCACGGAGGGATGCTCTGGCAGCTTTCGGCCTCCAGGGGGGACCCCTCGCTGGGCCACAGGGACTGTCGAGAGGAGGTCTGGGACGGATGGAGGACCGGTCCTCTTCGGCCACGCGCAGACGTCGGGGGCGGAAAAGAGGGGGGTGATGACTAGGGGGGGGGTGGATATCATGGCGGGGGCCATGATATTTCCCAGATCTCGTGGCGCCTCTTCTTATTTCATTGCGTCCCTGGCCCCCCCGCTGGGCCGCGCACATGCCGCCGGTCATGATTTGCACCCCCCCCTCTTGGACACCCCCCTCTTGGCCGCTCCCGAAGACGGGGGTACAGTTAAGTCGGGCGCGTCCCCCTACAGGAGCAATTAAAAAAGACTAGTGAACAAATCGCCTGGGGACGATGTTTCGACAATTGTTCGACCTATTGTAGTATTTTTGGACCATGTTTTATTTTTCGTTCAAAATCCGCCTGTAGGGGGACATGCCCGACCTGAGGGTACAGTCGGGGCGCTGAAGAAGGAACCCTTCTCGTTGGGGAGGGGCTCCTTGTTCCTTACTTGTTTCACAGTTTACCTCAGGTCTTCTCTAGGTGTTCGATGCGAAATCGAAGTTTAGCTTATGGAGAAAAAGGGGCCTCGTTCCTTATTTAGGGCTACTTGGGTCAACGCTCCAGCTTTATGGGGAGGAGGGAAGGCTTCTTATGAGCCGCTCCTCAGCAGGCGCGGGCCTCGTCTGCAGGTGCAAGGCTGGCGCCTTCTGAGAAGCAGACTCCTTCTAAGGTGATCGTTTCTTATTCATTGTTTTGCCGATCGGCGCGGGCCTTCGCACTCCCTCCTCCCCCCCCTTATGCAGTAGATCTGGGCTGTTTTTGGAGCCTGCTTCGAGCAGGTGGAGCATCCCCCATGGAATGCACGGTCGCAAACAGTCGCACTAACTAAGCAGAGGTCCAGAGCCAGACCCCCCCCCTTCCCCCACTTCCGCCCAATGTCGAAGCGCCGAATATGAAAACGCTCACAAGAAGCCTTGCCCCCTCCCCCCTACCCCTGCTCCTTCGCAGGCGTGGGCCTCGTCTACAGGTGTAAGGCTGGCGCCTTCTGAGAAGCAGCCTCCTTCTAAGGAGCCTCCCCCCCTCCTCCATACCTTGTGCGCGCCGCCAACCTCTGGAAGGGGTCGGGTAGCCATTATGTGGAAAGCAGGACGTCGGTCGTGTGGGTCGTGCCTGCCCTGCCCCCTCGTCGCCGTCTTCCCCTTTTCTCTTCCCCCCCTTTCTCGTTCTTGTGCTCCTCCACCTCCTCCCTCCTCGTGCCCCTCGTCCTCCTGCCTCGTCGTCGTCCTCGTTCTCCTCTCTGTCCTCCCTGCCTAGGCTGGAGGCGAATCACTTCACCTTCAACGCCGCGATAACCGCGTGCGCCACGGCTGGCGAGTGGCGACAGGCGGTGTTCATGCTGGGCCGGCTTCGGGAGGCAGCCTTGCAACCAGATCCGTATTTCCAGACCATGTGCTACAACCCCGCCATAGCGGCTTGCGATGGATGCGGACAGTGGCAGTTGGCGTTGGCGCTCATCAGCGAGATGCGTGAAGCAGGTTTAGAGCCTGACATCAACAGCTACACTCTCGGAGTCAACGCGTGCGAGGCAGGCGGGAACGCCGAGCATGCGTTATCGTTCCTCAGTGATGTGTTGGCAATCGGAATGGAGCCGGGCTTCCTCACCTCCAGCGTCGGGATCAGTAAGCGCATGAATTAGAAGTGCGGAAATTAGTAAATGTTCACGCTTCTGTTGAATTCGACATCTGTCGTATGAGACGTATCTTGTATCCGAATGGCCTTCGGCCAATCCCGCCATCGTGCTCGTGCTTGTAGGTCAGATGCTTTTTGGATGCCAGTCAGGGTCTCTTGGGAAGCCTCTGGGGGGCCTTGCAGTTTTGAAGCGTCTTTGGGGGCCGTTTTGGACAAATTGTGCTACCTCTTTGGGTTTCTCTTGGGGGCCTCTAGGGCGGTCTAAGGGGTCCTTGTGGGGCGGAGAGCTCGAAAAGTCAGTTTGTGTTCCCCCCCCCTTTGGGGCTTTCTTGGGGTGAGACGAGTCTTACACTTGTTGTCGTTCCTGGTGCTGGAATTTGTGTGTGTGTGTTGTGTGTGTGTGTGTGTGTGTGTGTGTGTGTGTGTGTGTGTGTGTGTGGGAGGCTACGTTTGCAGTGGCAGCAGGCAGTGCCGTCAGGCTCTGCGGGCGGAGCTCGAAGCGTGCTGCTGCGCGCGCCGGATGCGGCAGGCTAATTCGGTGGAGCGGCGCCCCCCCCTCCCCCTGACCTCCCTGGGTCCATTTCGGTCCGATCGATCCGATTCGATGCCAGCTTCAGCCAGCTTGATCCGATTCGATTCCGATTCTCGCGACCCGATTTCGGCCCGATGCTTGCGTGCCGCTGTTGTGCAGCCTGGCGCAGCCGATCTGATCCGATCTGGTTTCGATTCGGTCCGCCTCGGGGCGCGTTCGGATGGCATCCGAGGTCCCGATGCGATGCCGGTGGTTCCTGTGCCGTCGCGTCGTGAGAAGAGTCGCGAGGGAAGGTTTCTGCCATCTCCTGCTTCTCGTCGGGAGAGGAAGCATGCACACAGACACAAAGAATCGCCGATTCGCAGGAAGATATGGGAAGCTTTAGGAGGTGGTGGAGAAGGCGAGAGTCAAGAAGTTCTGAAAATATGGGGAAATCCTGGGAGTTGTGTCCATGTATGTGTGCGTCCCTGGGCCCCTGCCTCCTGCGGCCACTGCCGGGCCCCCAGGGCCGCCAGAAAGCGGCTCGGGGCGAGGAGGCGGAAACCCCAGGGATCAAGCAGTGGCGAAGCTCCTTGGCTCGCCTATAGCCCTGCCAAACAATGTTCTAAGAACCTTGTGTGGATTCCACGAAATGCTCTTCACATCGGGTTTATGTTCTAAGAACATGGTTTTCGTTCGTAGAACATTTCTGGGTTCTAAGAACACTTCGTGGTAGGACTATAGGAATGCCGGGACGGTCTGTCCCTGCTCAAAGGGAGGGGTCCAGGCCTCTGTGGAGCCACGCTGTGAGAAGCGCATGGCGTCGGACGCCTAATTAGGTCCTTGCCCTCTCCCTCCTCCTTCCCTCCTCCCTCCCTCTTCATTCCCTCCTCTTCGGTCCTCCTCCTCCTTCCCTCCTCCTTCCCTCCCTCGTCCCTCCCTCCTCCCTCCCTCTTCCCTCCCCCCCCCCCCTCCTCCCCTCCCAGTCGGTCCCTCCGCTGGGGTGTCCCTCCTCGGCCCTCGCCTCGTCCGTCTTCTCGGGCCCTCGCTCGGTCCCCTCGTCGCGCCGTGTTGGGAGCTAAAGCGCCGGATCTGACACGCGACCAACCGCGCAGGCAGCGCCAGACGTCTGGGTCCGCGTCCCCTCCCTCCCTCGTTCCTGCTCGGCTCATCCTCCGAGGCCTCTTCGAGGAGAGGTGATTCGGCGGGGCGGCCTCTTCTCTTCTTGTATCTCGTCTATGCTCTATCGATGATGAGGAGGAGGAGGAGGAGGAGGAGGAGGAGGACTTCTGCCCTGCGCTCATATGCCTTGGCTCGACGACGACGACCTCCTCGGAGCCGGAGGCGGGGCAGCGGCTTTCAGTGCCGGAGCTCGCGCACGCGCCGGCTGCGCGCACACACAGGGGGTTGGAGGCGCGAGGGGGGCGGCCTGTGAAGAGAGCCGGGTGGCTGCTCAGAAGGTGGGGGGCCCTCCTGGACTCGCTCGGAGGTTTCTCGTCGTCGTCCTCGTCCTCTTCCTCGTCCTCGTCCTCGTGCTCCTCGTCCTCGTCCTCCTCCTCCTGCTCGTCCTCGTCCTCCTCGTCCTCGACCTCCTCGGCCTCGTCGTCCTCGCCCTCGCCCTCGTCCCCCTCCTCGTGACAAGCTGGGAGGGCTCACGAGAAGGCCCCAGCCTTCCCAGAAGCCCCCCCCTCGTCTCGCCACCCCCCTGTGGTCGCCGCCAAACGGTTGAATGTCTTGGCCGCTGCAGCAGGCTTTACCAGCGTGAACCTTCGCTGCAGAGTGCTCGGCACGGTGGGATCTCTCGGCGATGAACTGCAGTGGGGGCGCGCATCAAGGCACCATCTGTTTCTCGTCAGGGTACCCTGGGTTTCTTCGCTCCTCGCGCCTCGCGGTGACTTCCCGCGGCCGTCGAAGAAGCTGCTGCGTTCGGGGTGCCCTGGGCTTCCCCCCAGTCGCACCTCTCGCGCGGGTCTTCGGGGCTGGGTTTCTTGCGAGGGTTTCTTGCGGCCGCGCCTGCACTGTAGCTATGCTGTGACAGCGACGCCGCTGCCGCTGCTTACCGATTTGGGGCAAGCGAGAGCTAATATTCAAATTACGCAGACATGTGCGTGTGGCTCGGCCACGCGAAGAGGGGGGTGGACGGAGGGGAAAGGCTTCTTAGAAGCACCCCTGCTTCTAAGATGCCTTCCCCCCTCTCCCTTCTCCCTTGTGCGCGAGGCCAAGCAACTCTCCCGCGTAATGAAAGATGCCGATCTAGAGATATTGGGGCGGGGCTGCCAGGCAGCAGCGCCCTTACGCGATGACTGTAACACGGATTCCATGCCTCATCGTGGGCGTGGCCGTCACTGCTATTCCCCGATCGCCCTCTCCAGAGTCAAGGGCTCCCTCGAGGGCGCGAAGTTATTCGCGCTTCGCGCTTCGCGGTCCTCGTTCCTTCTCCTCCTCCTCCTCGTCCTCCTATTCTCCCTTTGGGAGGGCGGCGCGAGAGCGCGAAGTTATTCGCGCTTCGCTCTTCGCGCAGCGCGAAGCGCGAAGTTGGGAGCCCTAGCAGAGTCTTTCCCAGCAGCAGGCAGCGATGGTAGGTCCGCATCGTGCCGATCGGCGGCAACCCCGCCCTCTGACGTTCCACGTGGAACGCCGCTGGCGACCCAGAATCGGGGGAGCGTAAGACCCGGGTTTGCCAGGACTCGGGTTCGCCATCGTTTTTTGACGACCGCGACTCGGATTTTGACGAGGAGGAGTTTTGTGGGATGTCTGCAGCGGGAGGCCTCGTCAAAATGCAGGCTCGGCCTCGTCATTTTTTTGACGACCTCGTCGGGGATTTCCGCGTCCCCCGTACCCGGGTCTTACGTCTCCCCGACAGAATCGATCGATGTTGAAAGAGCTGAAGTTTCGGGAACGGCTGATCGTTCAAGGTCGAACGATCCCCGCGGTGTCAGAAACCAACGCCGAGGTCGGCACGACACCATTCGGCCGTACTCTTGTGTACCCTTCCCCCCCGTGCCCTGATCTCGAAGAAACGTTCCGAGCTCCGCGTAGATCTCTTGGGACCGGTGCCGGGGCCCTCTGCGGCGCCTGCGGCGCCGCTCCGCGCGCCAGGGAGGAGTTGTCCGGCGCCAGCCCCAAGAATTCTGCTCGGGGCTCCCAAGCTTATGCTTATGCAGTTGTTTTTGTTCTGCCATCGTTATCCTCAGAGTAGGCAAAGGTACCCACACCGCTACCACTCGACTCGTTTTCTCCCTTGGGGGCCTCCTGGGCGGCCCTCGTCGCCACCGCTGGATTCGCCTCGAACTTCAGTCGGCGACTACAACGGGTATGGTTAGGCTGGGGTGTGGTTTACGATCGGCACCGTTGGGGCCTGGGGGGCACGACACAGTTCTCGTCGGGCCTCCTCGGGGCGCGGGAGAACTCTATCGAGGTCCCCGCGCGCCCCCGAGGGTGCCCCCCAGGATGTTCCCCAGGGTGCCGGTTGCAAACCACACCTTTTGCAAACCACAATCTTTGGATCGAAGAAGAAAAAACTACATAAACATAAACTTTTTGCTCCGCGCGGATTTCTTGGATCCGCGCCTGGGCCCCCTGGCGGCGCCTCCGGCGCCGCCCCTGGGAGGGGGGTCCAGCGCGAATCCAAGAAATCTGCGCGGAGCGCCAGAAGTTTATGTTTACGTGTTTTTGTTCTTCTTCCACTGGAGTCGCCGATGCTGGTCAGAACGCGCCCCGGGGGAGGTCCGGGGAGTGGCGGTAGGGGCACCTTTCAGTTGGCTGCCCCATGTACGTCCCTCGGGCCGCGCGCGCAGGCGCCTTTTTTTTTTTTTTTCCTCCGCGCCGCGTGGCGTGCGGGTGGCATCCAAAGTGGGGTTCTTGTTTTCTCTGGACACCCCGCGCAGGAACAGGAAGGAACACACACACACACCCACTCACACTCACTCACACTCTTTCATCATCAACCTCATCAGCATCATCGATGATGCTCTCTCACATGCTTAGTCACTCACATACTCATCATCATCATCACTCGCACTCTCTCACACGCTCACGAACATCATCATCATCATCATCGGCATCGGCATCATCCTCATTCAAACATCATCATCGCCACCACCACTCACAATCAATCATCATCCTCTTCACCACTCATCTTCACCACCACTCATCATCCTCATCCTCATCATCGTTGAGTAAATTGTGAGGAAGTCTCAGGCGGGAGCCCCCTCCCTATGGGGCCCGCAGATCATGTTGGTAATCCGAGCGGGTCATCGGAAACCTGTAACTGTCGTCACTTTTGGGCTCGTCAAGCCTGAAAATGGAGGAAGTCTCAGGCGGGAGCCTCGTCTGTGAGTGAATTGGGACGAAGTCTCAGGCGGGAGCTCCCTCCCTATGGGGCCCGCAGATCATGTTGGTAATCCGAGCGGGTCATCGGAAACCTGTAACTGTCGTCACTTTTGGGCTCGTCAAACCTGAATTTGGAGGAAGTCTCAGGCGGGAGCCTCGTCTGTGAGTGAATTCTATGGGGCCCGCACGTCATGTTGGTAATCCGAGCGGGTCATCGGAAACATGTAACTGTCGTCACTTTTGGGCTCGTCAAGCCTGAAAATGGAGGAAGTCTCAGGCGGGAGCCTCGTCTGTGAGTGAATTGTGAGGAAGTCTCAGGCGGGAGCTCCCTCCCTATGGGGCCCGCAGATCATGTTGGTAATCCGAGCGGGTCATCGGAACCCTGTAACTGTCGTCACTTTTGGGCTCCTCAAGCCTGAATATGGAGGAAGTCTCAGGCGGGAGCCTCGTCTGTGAGTGAACTGCGAGGAAGTCTCAGGCGGGAGCCCCCTCCCTATGGGGCCCGCAGATCATGTTGGTAATCCGAGCGGGTCAGGAATCTGGCTGCAGGTGCACGGCTTCAAGGAGTCTCCGATCTACCAGGAGGTCGCCGAGGTGCTGCGACAGGGCGCCGAAGGCGCCGACGACGACGGCCAGGCCGAGGCGCGGGCGCGGAGCTTGCTGATGTTCAGGCCCAGCGAAAGGGAGTTCACATGGCAGAGCTCGGGGGCGCACAGCGTGCGCCGCTCGGGGTTCACCCTGACGCACGCGTCCTACCTGACCTCCACGCTGTCGCAGGGCCAGACGCTGCGCAAGGGCGTCACCATCGACTGCGCGAGAGACGAGGACGCTGGCCGCACGGGCATGTCGGACGAGCAGTGGTGGCTGCACCTCTACGTCATGTTCTCCCGCGCCACGTGCATGCGGAACATGCTGATCCTGCGGCCGCCGCCGCGAGAGTTCCTGGAGTGCGGGCCGCCGGCGTCCCTGCGGAAGGCGCTCCTGGAGTTCGACAAGAGAGCGGTTTTGTCCAGGGCGGAGGCGAAGCAGCTCGCGGCAGAGCTGGGCTTCGTGCTGCCTTCCGCCTGAGCGCGGCTGCGCCTCGCTCGAAGCCCGCGGGGTGGTCCCAACGGCTTGGTCTTGCGCGCCAGCGGCTCGCGGGGTTGCCCCGACAGCCTGGCCCGCGGGGTTGCCCCAACGGCTGCGCGACGTGACCGGTAGAGAACGCGCCTGTGCTGGCCGTGGCGGCGACGGCGCCGAGGAACATCGACATGCGCGCTCATGCAACAGGAAGGGGGGGAGGTGGCGGGGCGCGGAACAAACAGGGGGGCGAGGATGGGGACAACGCAAGGAGTGGAAGGGGGGCCCGCGCCAAGGCGAGAGGAAATATACGCAGAAGAGACAGCCAGGACGCCTCACCAACCACGAGGACGACGGTGATGGCTTTTTCCAGATTCGCCTAGAGGATTCTTAAGTGGGGTTTTTCCGTCGGAGTATTTTTTTTTCCTCCGCGCCGCGTGGCGTGCGGGTGGCTGGCGTCCAGCCTGAGGTCGGGCGTGTCCCTCTACAGCAGGAGTATCAAAATATAGTCAACAATCGCACCGACGGAAGGACCCCACATGATAATCTGTTTAGCTTGTCCTTGCCCTTTTCTTCCTCGCCCTGACGGACACTCTCCTCTCGCCCGCCGTTCTGCCCTCCCGCTCGACACTTCCTCCAAATTCACTGACAGACGAGTCTCCCGCTCGACACTTCCTCCAAATTCAAGCCTGAGGAGCCCAAAAGTGACGACAGCTACAGGTTTCCGATGACCCGCTCGGATTACCAACATGAAGTGTGGGACCCATAGGGAGGAGGCTCCCGCCTGAGACTTCTTCACAATTCACTCACAGACGAGGCTCCCGCTCGATACTTCCTCCAAATTCAGGCCTGAATAACCCAAAAGTGACGACAGTTACAGGTTTCCGATGACCCGCTCGGATTACCAACATGAAGTGTGGGACCCATAGGGAGGGGGGCTCCCACCTGAGACTTCCACACAATACACTCACAGATGAGGCTCCCGCTCGACACTTCCTCCGAATTCAGGTCCGAGGAGCCCCAAAGTGACGACATTTACATGTTTCCGATGACCCGCTCGGATTACCAACATGACGTGTGGGACCCATAGGGAGGAGGCTCCCGCCTGAGACTTCCTCACAATTCACTCACAGACGAGGTTCCCGTTCGATACTTCCGTCAAATTCAGGCCTGAAGAGCCCAAAAGTGACGACAGTTACAGGTTTCCGATGACCCGTTCGGATTACCAAAATGAAGTGCGGGACCCATAGGGAGGTGGTTTCCGCCTGAGACTTCCTCAAAATTCGTTCACAGACGAGTGAGTGATGACGAAGTGATGAGTGCGTGATGATGATGATGATGATGGTGATGATGAGTGAGTGAGTGAGTGAGTGAGTGAGTGAGTGATGATGATGATGAGTGAGTCAGTGAGTGAGTGATCGAGTGATGATGATGGTGATGATTATGATGAGTGATCGTGCGATGCGGATGATGATGATGGTGATGATGATGATGATGATGATGATGATGGTGAGTGGGGAGTGATGGTGATGGTGATGATGAGGAGGAGGAGGAGGAGGAAGCAAGGAGGAGGAGAGGAGAGGGAGGAGGAGGAGGAGGCTATCCTGCGCGGAGGGTGTGCAGAGACAATGAGTGAATGAGTGATGATTAGAAATAGGGATTCAGTGTGTGAGTGCGATGCTGATGGTGATCATGAAAGCGTATGAGTGTGTGGTTGATGAAGATGACGATGATGATGAATGAAGGGGTGAGTGGGAGTGAGTGATGCGAAGGAAGAGAGGGGGTCTGGGTGAGGACTGCGCGGGGTGTCCAGAGAAAACAAGAACCCCACTTAGGATGTGGGGAAATAGTAAGAGGACGATTTTGTTCTACTATTCTTGACCGTTTTTGAATACTTTTTGCGTTTTTTGTTTTTGGTCCAGAATCCTCCTGTAGGGGGACCCGCCCGACCTAAGTCCAGACGTCGACCGCACGCGATGCCGCCCTGCCCTCGCCCGCACGGCGCCTTTTTTTGTTCGTTTCGCTTCGCCGTGGGCGGCCTCCGGCCCTTGCCCGCCGTAGCTTCACGACCGGCGAGCACGTCCGTATCCGCGCCTGCGGTTGCAAATCATGGGAGCTTTGTACACGCTAGGCATGCTTAAGAAAACTTAAGTTTTCGGCCAGAGTCTCGACTATTCTTAATGTTTCAATGTAAATCCTAAGATTTTCAGAGGAACTCTGAGTTTTTATTCAAATTCCGAGACTCTGAATTTCTTAACCCATGATTTCTTAAGCATTTCGCAGGGTGTACGCTCCGAGTGTCTCAATATCTTTAAGCGTGGGGGGGTACCCCCCCGACGGGGGTCAGCCTCGTCGTCGCTCCGCGACGGGGGTCAGAGCGCCTTGGGCGCGCGGTGGCTGCCCGCGAAGGGGGTCGATGTGGGGCTGTTGGCGGGGGTGACGC
>CAUYUJ010001734.1:57679-87679 GCA_963575745.1 Prorocentrum cordatum
GTAGTAGTAGTAGTAGTAGTAGTAGTAGTAGTAGTAGTAGTAGTAGTAGTTGTAGTAGTAGTAGTAGTAGGTAGTAGGTGTAGTAGTAGTAGTAGTAGTAGTAGTAGTAGTAGTAGTAGTAGCAGTAGTAGTAGTAGTAGTAGTAGTAGTAGTAGTAGTAGTCGTAGTAGTAGGTAGCAGTAGTCGTAGTCGTTGTAGTAGTAGTAGTAGTAGTAGTAGTAGTCGTCGTAGTAGTAGTAGTAGTAGTAGTAGTAGTAGTAGTAGTAGGAGTAGGAGTAGGAGTAGGAGTAGGAGTAGGAGTAGGAGTAGGAGTAGGAGTAGTAGCAGTAGTAGTAGTAGTAGTAGTAGTAGTAGTAGTAGTAGTGGTAGGGGTAGTGGAAGTACTGGTAGTGGTAGTGGTAGTGGTGGTGGTGGTAGCGGTAGTGGTAGTGGTAGTGGTAAAAGTAGTAGTCGTAGTCGTAGTCGTAGTAGTAGTAGTCGTAGTCGTAGTCGTAGTAGTAGTAGTAGTAGTAGCAGTAGTAGTAGTAGTAGTAGTAGTAGTAGTAGTTGTAGTCGCAGTAGTAGTAGTAGTCGTCGTCGTAGTAGTAGTAGTAGTCGTCGTCGTCGTAGTCGTCGTAGTCGTAGTAGTTGTAGTAGTAATCGTAGTCGTAATCGTAGTGGTAGTAGTAGTAGTAGTAGTAGCAGTGGTAGTAGTAGTAGTAGTAGTAGTAGTAGTAGTAGTAGTAGTCCCAGTCGTAGTCGTAGTCGTTGGTAGGTAGTAGGTAGTAGGTAGTAGGTGGTAGGTAGTAGGTAGTAGGTAGTAGGTAGTGGGTAAGTAGTAGCGTAGTAGTAGAAGTAGTAGTAGTAGTAGTAGTAGTGGTAGTAGTAGTAGTAGGTAGTAGTAGGAGGAGGAGGAGGAGGAGGAGGAGGAGGAGTAGGAGGAGTAGGAGGAGTAGTAGTAGGGGTAGTAGTAGGAGTAGTACTAGTAGTAGCAGCAACAGAAACAGTCATAGTAGTAGTCGTTGTAGAATACTTTGGGAGGACCGCCCAATCCGCTGTGGGAAAAGCTGCCTCTTAGCGTCGAGTTTACTTACGACAGGTCGATTCCCGTAGGGCGGCACACTGAAGACCATCATTTGTCCCTCGGCCGCGAGCCGCGCTGCCCCGAGCGGCGGCCTCCCCGGCGCGCAGCCAGGGGACCGATCGCCGTCCTCCCCCCCTCCTTGGGAGGAGGAGGGGGAGGAGGAGGAGGAGGAGGCGGAGGAGGCGGAGGAGGCGGAGGAGGAGGGGCAAGAGGAGGAGGAGGAGGAGGAGGAGGAGGAGGAGGAGGAGGAGGAGGAGGAGGATACACCACGAGGGCCGTGCCCTTGGACATGATGCCAGGGTGAATCGGAGCCAGCTATTTGGCACCGATGAAAGAAGCCTGAGCGGTGGCCGACGCTGAGACGAGCACCGCCAAGGCACCCAAAAAAAAACAGGTCAGTCGGAATCGCCGGAAACGGAAACCTCTGAGCTGCCGCGGGCAGCTTGCTCAGGCGGAGGGACACCACCCTCCATTCGGAGGTTCTGCACCTCCGCAGGCAGCTGCCGCTCCTCCCCTAGCCCTACATTGAGAGGGGGAGGCCGCAAAAAGACGGACCAACATCTCCAGACGCAGCTGTTTGGGTGGCTGTAATGCGGACTGCGCAAGGGAGGGCATTTGCCTCCCCCACGCCCGTGAACTTCGCTCCCCTTTCGGGCCCGAGGGTCGCCACAGGGGCCCCAGGGTTCGGGCCCGCAGGGGAGACTGGAATCTTCGGAGACCCTGGGCCAGCAGCACTTCGCACACCAGAAGACGACGACGATGGAACCGAAGGTAACGACGAGCCGACGACATCACAAAGCTGCTGGCCCAGGGGGGGGGCTCTAGGAGGGCCTCGTCGAGAGGAGAAACCTCCAGAGTCACTCCGTTCCTCCTAGGGCGCTTGCCTTTACAGATTCTGTATTTCCACCGCTCCAAATGATTCCTGGTCGGGTGGGTGCACTCTTTCCCTAGCAGAGAGATGGGCCCCAGGGTCGACGCCGCCTTACAAGATACCTAAACAAAAAGCGGGGAATCGTCACTGCACTGGAATGCTAATAATCTGTGCCCCAAAGAAGCGACATTGTTGAGGCTCTCGGGGGTATGGCCTGAGCACCCAGCAGTGTCGGGGCAGGGGGATGAACCGAGAACGAAGTCACTTCGCCTCTTGATCCTAAGGCAAACTCGACAGCGCCGGTAAGACCTACACCATTCCCAATCATGCACACAATCTGAAACACTATCTTGCTTATCTGGCTTAATAATGCGGGCCAACTCGACGTTTGTGAGGTCCCGTCTGGGCCGCAAAGGCATGAGTTTGGCCCCTAAACAAACCACAGCCTTGGCAACGCGAATCTTGAAAGCTAGCTCATCTATCTGGGATGGTGATGGGGCAGGGTGGAGAGCGAGGCCAGCCTTGGCCGCAGTGTCTGCGGCGTCGTTGCCTTTCTTGTTGAAGGCGTGCTCGGGAGTGAGATCAGCGCAGCCAGCTACGTGGGCTTTGACCTTGCGCACAGACTCCCATTGGGCGGACAGGGAGGTGAACATTATGCCCGCATAAGGGCGCCTATATGAGAGCTTCAGAGGCCTGGGCTTCCCGAAAGCTCGAACCACGTTTAAACAGTCCGAGTGGCCCCACGAGGGGCCAGTGATGCACTGGGAGGCGGCATCAAAGGCCCCGAACTCCCCCGCCTGACTGGTTTGGGGGAAGGGGGCCAGCATGGGGCCGTAGACTGAAACCAGAAGGGAACCATCATCTGACAGGGCTGCAAACCCCCGGCTCGGTCTGGACAACTCCTGAATAATGTGCTTCCTACAACTACCATCAGTAAAGATGTTCGAGACGCTGGTGTCGACCCGCTCGGGGTCGTTGGCCCAGGACACGACAACGCCGCCAGCATCGCGAGGGCGTGGCCATTGGTCACCAGGGTGAGGGAAAATGCCTCTAGTGTACAACACAACACTCTTGGCGCAATCAGGGTCGATGGTTCGGGCTGCCTCCTGGATATCGCTTTTCACCAGCTCATCTCTCGTGCCTTGGACGGTGGGGCAAACCCGCATCCGGTGAAAAACCGAATCGGGAGCGGAACGACACATCGGGCGCACATTGGAGGCCAGCTGATACCCACAGGAGATAGCACGATCACATGACCATGTAGCACCGCAGCACACGCCTCGAATGCAGCCCTTCTCCAGGGCATTGAACTTAGAAGAGACCAGAGCTGCCTGCGCCACGTCGTAACAGAGCCTGGCGCCGAGACCTAAGGAGCGACCTGGGTCGCGCTGCAGCTGACGCAAAACTCCGCCCCGCAGGGCTCTTTGTACGAGGGCGGGACCTCTCCGAAATCGTTGACCAGCTCGGTAAAGGACCTCATGGGCCACCCAGTCCTCTCCACACCTTAGGCGATGCTTAAGAAAACCCAAGTTTTCGGACAGAGTCTCGATTAGTCTTAATGTTTCACTGTAAATCCTAAGATTTTAATGGAATTCCTGCTTTTTATATCAACTTCTGAGACTATGAATTTCTTAACCCATGATTTCTTAAGCATTTCGCAGGGTGCAGAGACAGTGTCATGGCCGCGAGGGGACCCCCAACGGACCTCCAAGAGAGCGGGGCCTCTTTCTGCGCATGCCACCCACGGGCTTCTGGAAAACCGATGTCCAAGCGGACAGAAGGGATTGGAAGGGGAGAGGTTGCTTAAACATTCTAATTTGATTAGCCCACACCCTCGATGCTCGTTTCGGGGACCTTCCTGGAGCCCGCCTAACGGATCTATTCGACCCCAGTTCGACTCAAGTTCGACTCAAGTTCGACTCAAGTTCGACTCAAGTTCGACTCAGGTTCGACTCAGGTTCGACTCAGGGTCGACCCAAATCGACTGACGTTCGACGCAGCTTCGACGCACGAGTGGAGCGAGTGGCTCCAGGAAGGTCCCCAGAACGAGCATTCAACACACCTCCTTGGAGTAACAAATAACTGGAAGGACAGCAGCATGCCAGCATGGGTTGCCCTCCAAGATGAGAAGGGAAGTGAGACTACGCATCGCGGCTGAGGGCTTCAGAGCACGACCAAGACCACGGCGAAGCCCAGCGAGTTCGTAATCAGAGACTCCATGGATCTCGCAAGCATACGTGGCCCCTGCAAGGGGCCCAGCAGTAAAAACACGTTAGGGATGCCTCTGTCCCAGGACGGCCCTGACACGCTTCAACTTCGAGACGCGGGCCTTGAACGACTTGAGACGCAGCCTATCCTTGACACCGCGGCCCGCCTGTCTGCGAGGCCGTCCTGCCGTGTCGTCCACACCGAGGTTCACAGCCGTGCTCGTGCCATGATCCACCTAAACCTGCTAAACGATCGCGGACTTTGGACCCAACAGTCTGAGAGGAGCAAGCAGCAGAGGCTTTGTCAACCGATACAACACACTTCGTACCATCGGTGAGCACGGCGTGAAGCTGGGCGGCACCATAGAGGATGGCAGCGACCACAGCGCTCGCTGCCAGTGGACTGCAGACCGTAATCGTCAATCGATATGTTTATATATAGACACATATATATACACATATGTATGTACATATGTGTGTATACACATGTGTATCTATATATACATGTATACAGAGGGAGTCGTTGACCGAGGGGGCGAGGAGGTCGATGCTGGGTATAATATAGGCCCGAACGAACGAAGTAGCAAACGAATGCCCCGCCACCACCCCGTTGCAGGCGTAGTAAGGCTCCTCGATCATCCCACCTATACTGAGCCATCTGGGACCTCGGCACATAGTGATAGCACGCCTAGACATCTGAGAAGGAAAGGCCAGCATATCGCATCTCCGCTGCAGCTGGTCTCGATCAACCAACGCGTAGAACTTATAAGGGTCCCACAGCATATAACAAACAACCCCTGGCCCACGAGAGCCAGTGGCGAACTCTGACTTGACCGATTGACGCCACCAAGCATCTGCAGCGTCTGCAAATGCACCTGCCGCGAGGTATGGACGTGCCAGATCGTTCTCCCATGCCGCGGCGTAAGGCCGACGAAGACGGCCATGTAAACGGTAAACTGACGAAGACAATCCGACAGCTCGCCATCCTCCTACCTGCTTCGGAAGAAGGGAGATCATGATGGAACGACCATGGTGAAGGACGACCGACGTAGCTTTCATGATACTGTGCACGGACATGAGAACGATGAGGGCCCCGTCGGACATCGTGGCATAGTGGCGCATGTGGAATCCATCCACGCTAACAGCCGTACCATTGGGATAAGACCTAGACACTCTCCGCGGCGCGTCTGGAAGCTCAAACGGGAGCGGGTCCAGATAGGCCTCAGCAGAGGGCCCAAGTGTCGGCGACTCTCAACACCTAAATTTCGAGACCAAATCGGGCGCGCGTGGGGACAAAGGGTAAAACCGAAGCGGGGGTCCGTTCCCGCCTTCCAGAGCCGGCTGCAACGGGAGGAGGAGGATGAGGAGGAGGAGGGGGCGGAGGAGGCGGAGGAGGTGGAGGAGGAGGGGAGGAGGAGGAGGAGGAGGAGGAGGAGGAGGAGGAGGAGGTGGGGGTGGGGGAGGCGGAGGCGGAGGAGGGGAGGAGGAGGAGGGTGGAGGAGGTGGAGGAGGGGGGAGGGGGAGGAGGAGGAGGAGGAGGAGGAGGGAGCAGGAGGAGGAGGAGGAGGAGGAGGAGGAGAAGGAAGAGGAGGAGGAGGAGGAGGAGGAGGAAAAGGAGGAAGAGGAAGAGCTCAGCGCCTCTCGAGCGTCTCCCGACGGCCGCGCTGGCGCGCGCCCGACGGACTACGCCGAGGCGCCTTCGCGCCACGATGGCGGAGAGGGCAAGGTGGAAGAAAGTGTGGAGGAAGGACGAGTCAAGGAATATCCCGTCCAGCATGGGGTAGGAGAGCAGCGCGGAGCCGCAGGCGAAACCAGTGACGGAGGGCGTAGACGTCCTCCTTCGTGTGACCCGCAACCCAGACAAGTCACTCACCGAGGCAACGAGCATGAGGGAAACAGCAACAAGTCAGACACGTGTGAAATGAAGCCACTCGTCTTACGGGTGGGAGGTCATGCCGACACCTTCCCCCAGCGGGAGGTCCCCGGCAACGAGCGGCCCGTGGACCTCCTCGTGGCTGCGCGTCCCGACCATGAAGTCGACCTTGTGCACAATGCCGCGCAGGCCGACAGGGATCTGGTGGAGACGAGGGCGGCCACGGCGTCGCTTACCTGGCACTTTTGTCTTCAGATTACCGCTGGCTTGGACCCTCATGTCTTCGCGGAGTACCCGGCGCGCGCCGTCTTTGCGGTCAGACTCGCCATGGGCTGTCTGGACCCTCTTCGGCTCGTTGTTTTCCCGCAGGCTGTTAGTGGCGCCAGGGGTGGACCCGGAACCGCTAGTCAACGAACCAGCAGCGGTAGCTCCTGAGGCCAGCTCGCGGCGTGCAGCCTCAGATCGAATGAAGCCCTCAAATATGTTCCGGGCATCTACTAGGCTACTTACCACCGCCTGAGTGGCGTCGTGAGATTCACCATGGGTTCGGCTCGCGGCCATCACCTGCTAGCTTCGCCGTGGGCTGTGCTAGCTGGGTGCGGTTTGCCACCTTGTCTTTGGCTTTCAGCACTGGCATCGCCTCGACCAGTGAGACTGCGCAAACTGGCGTGGACCTCGTCGACCTCCATGCGATGAGCCTCGGAGTTCATGACAGCCCTCACTCCAAGCGGAGGCCAGGTGCTTCCAGCAGCAGTGCCGCCCGACCCCTGCCCCGTGACCCGAGCACCGACGGGGGCGCAGACAGGCGGCCGCGCGGCAGGCCTGATCGACAAGGCCGCCGACTCAGGAGTGGTACTCGGAGTGGGCACACCCATGAAATCGATCGGTCTGGCACTCGAAACGGGCCCCAGTTTGGCGGGTACGTCATGGGCGCCCGCCCTCTCATCCTTCGGTGGCCCAGGCGCCACGGGACCATTTTGAGCGAAAAGTTTGGAGCGTATTTGTCCTGCTCGCCAGCCGTGAGCCCGAATGCGCCAGTGAACAAACCTGCGGCTCTGGTCTCCGTGCCAGCTTGCGCATCTTGGATACTTCCGCCGTGTCCTGGCAAACCTCCCGCGCGCCGATCGGGAGGACAAGGAACTGGCTGTAGCACTGGGCGATTGTCGCTGGCCTTTGACTGGGCATTTCTTCGCCCCTCCTCCGGCTTGGAGTCGGAGAGCTCCGATGGGGGGCACTTGGGACACCTGGGCAACGCCGCGAGGAATGACAGAGCCGCCGTCGTCATGCCCGCCATCCTCGCCAGCATTATCCGTAGGAGGCTTCTTCGGAGGCTTGGGGAGGGGCTGCGTCTCCGTCCTTATGATGTCTTCGGTGTTAGCGTCATGGACGCGCGCGCCTTCTTCCAGACCCGCGCCAGCGCAACGTGATGAGGAGCCAACAGAGAAGGGCACGCCACTTGCAGCCTTATCGCAGGGGACGGAGGATCGACGCTTATGGAGCGTCGAAGCATCGTCGTCCTCGTGTTCGACCTCTTCCGCGTCCTTGGGCTCAGGCGCCCATTTGACACGCCGTCGACGACGAGGCGTGGCCCCAAGAGCAGCCGACTGGGCAGGAGATGCGGTATATGGAGCGTCAGCTCTTAGACCTATAGCGCCTGCTCGAGGTAGCTGCTGCGCACCGCCACGGAGGTCTCCACGTTGGAGGACAGGTGCACCTGGTGGTAGCACGTCTGGTGGGAGATCGGCTTCTGGTGGAGGAATCGCTTCACGCGGAGGATCCGTACCTGCGCGTTGAAGATGCGCCCCATCATCTCGGAGGTGCAGATCCCCGCGGTCAGCTCGCGCACCAGCTTGAGGGCCCGCGACTGGTGGAGGAAGGCCCACTCCCGGAAGATCCACCACCCGTTGTCGACCAGCGTCTCGCGGATGCTGATCGGGAGGGGGAAGAGCTCCATGTTCACGGTCGGCCTCCAGCACCTGGCGCAGGGCGCGGGCCAGGCGGGGGAGTTCCTGGCCCCTATGCGCCTGCACCTCCGCGAAGGCTCGCAGGAGGTGCTGGGTGGCCCGCCCCTGCGCCCGCGCCTGGGCGCGGCGTGCGGCGGCAGGCCGATTGGGGCGGCGGGCGCCACCCTCCCGGGTCGGCAGTCCCTCCATCCCACGGGCGGCGAGGGGAGGAGAGGGGGCCGGAGAGAGCTGGGAGGGGAGGGCGCGGGCGGGGCAGAGGGGGCCCCTAGCGCGTGCCCGCAGGGCCCCGAAAGGCCTTGGACCGAGTTGGCGCTGGAGAAGGAGGAGGAGGAGGAGGAGGAGGAGGAGGAGGAGGAGGAGGAGGAGGAGGAGGGACGAGGAGGAGGGAGGAGGAGGAGGAGGAGGAGGAGGAGGAGGAGGAGGAGGAGGAGGAGGAGGAGGAGGAGGGAGGAGGAGTAGGAGGAGGAGGCTCGCAGACCGCCCCGAGCGGCGAGGCCAACCGCGCGAGCTTGCGGGCGGCGAGGCGCGCGGCGAGGCGCGGGCGGGGACCGATCACCGCTCCTTGGGGGCCGATCTCCGTGCCCGACCCCGACTGGCGCCGCCTTCAAGAGGTACTCCGTGACAAATGAGGTACGGTAGGTTCGCGTCGTGTCGACCGGCGGCGACCCCGCCGCTGGCGTTCAAGGTTGGACGCAGGCGGCGGCCTGGAATCGTTCGGTGTTGAACAATCTGGACATTTCGGAAACGGCCGATCGTTCAAGGTCGAGCGATCCCCGCGGTGTCAGAGACCGATGTCGGGGCCGACGCGGCACTAACCCGCGGCATGTGGGCACGGACCACAGGTCTGTTAACCCAGCTCGCCTGGTTTCGTTGTGATCCAGACAGGCCACTGGAAGATTTATGAACCAAGCATGGCCGAGAAGGCCGCTTGAGTGGAAACAACATCGCCCCCGACGGCGGCGTCCCCGTCCTTCTCCCACGATCATGGGCTCTCCAGCGGCCCCGTTCTTCAGTTGGCGGCAGTGCTGGAGGCTCATCCCGCCGGCGTCGGCACTTCTGCTGTCGGGCGGGGTGGCGGAGGAGCCAAGTAAACAGCAGGAGTAGAGGGGAGCGCTATCAACTCACGGAGCCGATCACTCTGCTGCGACATGCTGCGCAGCCCGCTCACGATTTGCCCATGCCTTTTCCCCCCGTCCAGCTGCTTTCCCAGCTCCCGCTCCAGCAGGCCCCTCGGAGGAGCCGGTAATGAGAGCCGCTTCGCCCCATCGCACCCTGATGAGGTACTGCGTCAGCACCTCTCGAACCCTCTGGAATCCCAGGGTCCTGAATCCGAATTGCGACCGTGAGCGCACCAGCGCGGGTCTCAGGAGCGTCGTTCTGCGCCTTCTTGTGGCAGAAGTGGGTCACCATTATTTCGCCGATCTCAATTGGGTTGGACAGCAGGATCGCCTCCGACCAGCAGCTCCTCGGAATTGCGTGCGCCTTGCTCTCTTGGCTGTCCTCCTTCGGGTGCCAAATCGTCGATCACGGAGCGTAGCGCCGCCACGACAATGCAAACGGACGGGGGCCCGCGCTCCTCCTGTCCACCTCTCCGAGCTGGGCCTGCGCCTTCATCTGCTTGGACGTCTGGCCGTATTCAGCGTTGGACTTCTCTGTGATCTTGCCGATCTCCTTCTTGGTTTTGCCCTGGTGTTTTGATCGTTTCGTACACCGAGCTCTCGTCATCGTCTTCTTGTCGAGCTTGCCGCCTGCCTGCTGCTCCGTCGGCGCGCCGTTGCCTCCTCCTCCTCCTCCTCCTCCTCCTCCTCCTCCTCCTCCTCCTCCTCCTCCTCCTGGCGGTGGTTGACTCGAACCCTGCTTCGCGGCCGTCGCCGCCGATCCTTGGGCCCCCGCTGGGCGGGGGGGCAGACACGGAGGAGGAGGAGGAGGAGGAGGAGGAGGAGGAGGAAGAGGAGGAGGAGGAGGAGGAGGAGGAGGAGGAGGAGGAGGAGGAGGAGCAGCGAACACGCGGGAAGACGCGCCGAGTTCGGGCTCGGGGGGCTGAGCGGGCGCCTGGGAGAGGTGTGAGGAGGGGGCCAACAGTAGGGGGAGGAGCCCACGAGCTTCCAGAGGCCTCCGGAGCTTGCCGCACGCCCGCGGGGGCGGCCCGGGACGCCGCGCGGCGGCGGCGGAGCCGCGAGCGTCCGCGCGCCCCGGCCGCCCGCAGGAGCAGCGGCGGCGGAGGTCCCAGCGCAAGAAGGCGCCCCGCCCGCCTTCTCCGCCCGCCTCTCCCTGGCCATCGTGGCCCCGCGGCCCTCGCTTCCCAGACCCCCTCGAGTAATGAAAAAATCATGACGGGAGGTTTTTCCTAATTTTCGGCCTCTGGGGGCCCTCACCGGGCCTCGGGAGCGTCAAAAAACGACTCGGGATGCAAAACCGGTCCCGGGGAATGGGTCGGGACCTCTGGGGGTCGACGTAATGAAAAAATCATTACGTCGGGGGTCTGGGTTTGGAGGCTGCCGCCAGCCGAGTGCGGCGCGGCCAGGCGCAGCGCAGGGTGCCTGGCGCGTTCTGCGCCGCGTAGTGCCCGCTGCCACGGAGACTGGCGCCCAGGACTCCGTGGGCCCTGGAAGCGACGGGGCAGTTTTCTTTTACCGATTCCGTTTTGGCGTTGTTCTTTCGCCGGTTCCGACGCCGTTTTTTTACCGGTTCCGTCGCCGTTATTTGACCGGTTCCGGCGCCGGTCCCAATCCTGTCGCCGTTTTTGTTGCCGTTTCCGGTCGCCGTTTTTTTGCCGTTTCCATTTTCAAGATTTTTGTTTCGGAAGCGGTGAAAAAAACGGCCTTGCCGTTTCCGGGACCCACAAAGGTCCAGGACATTCCAGGACACTCTTCTCCTCCTCCTCCGCCTCCTCCTCCTCCTCCTCCTTCTCCGTAGCCATTTGGCTGAAAATGTGCGGTTCCCGCGGGGGCCAAACGGATACCGCTGGTCCGCGGCAGCTTTCGTTTCGCGCGGCCTGTCTCCACAGGTCAGGACCATTGCCTGCGCCAGCGCGCGGGCGGCTCCTGGCGTTGGCGGGCACTGGAGGCGCGGCGGCGACGGCGACAACGAGCGCAAGATGGCTGCCGGCGTGCCGCGGGCCAAGGGCGCTGTGCGGCAGGACTGGACGTGCAAGTCTTGCGCCAACAAGAGAGGGCGAGCGGTCGTCAACTGGGGGACGGCGCTCAAGTGTCAGGGCTGCAGGCTGCCCACAGCCACGTGTTTCTGGGCGAGCGTCCCGGTCCCTGCGGCGGCCAAGTCGAACACGAAGTCGGGCGCGGCGCCTGGCGGCGGCAGCGGCAAGGCCCCTCCCTGGGCTGGGCCGCCGCTCGCGGTGCAGTTGGCCCAGGCGCGGCGCGAGCTTGCGGACCTCAAGAAGCAGCTCAAGGCCGGTGGGCCTGCCTGCGCTGGCGGGCCGTTCGGCGGGGCGCAGGCCATGGAGGTCGACGACGGCGAGGGCGCTGGTGCTGGCGACGCGGCGGTGCTCGCCGAGATCCACATGTGCGAGTTGGGCCTGCGCGCCATCAAGGATCAGACGGCGGACTGGGCCACGGCGCCGCGGGAGGAGCTGCGCGCCAGGCTGGAAACGGCCAAGGCGCGGCTCTTCGCCAGCAAGCCGCTCCACGCACGGACGCATGCCATCGCCAATAGGGCCACGCAGGGCGCCGAACGCCTGGAGAAGGCGGAGGGCAACACACGTAAGGCGCAGGCGGCCTTGCGGCGGGCTGTGGAGGAGGTTGAGCGCGCGGAGAAGGTGCACGCCGACCTCCTGGAGCAGCAGGCGGCGCTGCAGGCCGAGCTGGCGCAGCTGCAGCAGCAGGCGCCCCAGGCTCCACCGCCGCGGCCTGCGGTCCAGGCCATGGCGCAGGACGTCATCGGCGGGCTCGGCATCGCGGTGGGCGAGCTGGAGGCCGCTGTGCTGCAGCAGCTCTCGGCCCACCCGAATTAGGAACAGCCTGTGCCAGCGGAGGCGCAGAAGCGCGTGGCAGCCGTGCTGGGCGAGCGCATTGCGGAGTTGTGCATGTCCAAGCGGGCGCGGCGCGAGGAGGCCCCCGCCGAGGAGCAGGCCAGCGCCAGCCAGGGCCCTGCCAGCGCCGCAGGAGTGGTGCGTGAGGGCGCAGGGCGGGGCGGGCGGTCCCAGCCAGCGCCCGAGGCAGCGGCGCCTGGAAGCGGCGGCGGCTCAGCCGCCGTGCCGCGTTGGCAGCCTGAGGAGGAGTCGGTGGAGCTGCTCCAGCAGCAATTGCGGAAGCACGGCCTGGAGCTCGATGGCGGCGAAGAGTCGGCCGTGCGTGCCCGCTGCGCTGCGCTGGCCAGCGGGGGCATCGGCCTTGCTAGGATCCTGCTGTTCCTCAGCACGTGGTTTGGCGCCATGGCGAAGGGCAGCATCTTCGCGGCAGACGTGGCGGCGGGGGGGTCCCTTGCACGATGCGCCGAGGGCATCTGCGAGCGGGCAGAGGCCGTGGCCCTCCTGGTCCAGGAGCACCGCGCCAGGGACCACGACAGGCTGGCTACCTTGCAGCAGGCCGCGCTGGACCACGGGTGCGCGGGGCTCTGGGCGCCAGCTGTTCAGGGGCCCCGTGGAGAGGCAGGCGCTTCTGGCGGGGTGGCGGTGCTTGCGCGCTCGCGCATCGCAGTCGCCAGCCCGCCTTTCTTGTAGAGCCCCGTGCTCCTGGCCGCGCGACTGGCGGCCGCCCGCGTGCGCTGGGGAGTGGCGGGCGGGTTCGTCGCCATCTCTGCGTACTTCCACGACAGTGTGGGGTGGAACGCGGACAACCAGCACGTGGCGGCCGTTCTAATGAAGTATCTGGCCAAGCTCAGCGCGGCTGGGATCGACTGGATCGTGGGCGGTGACTTCAACGTGGAGCCCGCGAAGTTTCCTGCGCAGCAGCTCCATGGGGTCCGTGGGTCGTGGGCGGCGGCAGAGGATGCCACCTGCAGGCCGCGTGATGGGGCCTGGCCGACGCTGGGCGATTTCCTCTTCGCAGCCAACCTCGCTCCGAGGCTTGGCAGGCCGCAGGTTGACGAGTGCGCCTGCCCGTCGCAATGGAGTGGCGCGCGCAGGACCTTCCGACGCAGGTGCGGGTGGTGAGGGGGCCGCGGCCGATCGGCCCCGCGCCGCCCGTGGGCTGCAGCCGCGGCGTCGAGGACTGGCGCGGGCCCCTGGCCAAGGTGCGCGCAGCCGTCAGCCGAGAGCACCTCCCCGAGGCCTGGGGCGCGGTGGTGGCTACAGTCGAGCTGGAGCTTCTGGACTGTCGCGACGTCGTCGGGCACGACAGGGCCAAGTACGTCGGCAGGTCTGGCGATCTGCAGACGACCATCGTCGCTATCGAGTGGCGACCCCCTCGACGCAGGACCGCGCTTGGTCGCCGGGCCGCGGCGCGCCGCGTGGCGTCGAGGCGGGCTCGGCACCTGATGGGGTCGGGGCGTGCGTCGCCAAAGCGGTCCACCAACTCCGCGGCGCCGGCCTCCTCTGCCCGCTGTTCGACGCCCAGTTTGACGTGCTGACGGGGTTCCTGCTGGAGGCGGCGGCGTGCCTCGACGAGATCATCTCCAGCCGCGGCGCGCTGGCGCTGCTGCCGCACTGGGTGCAGGTCTTCTTCGGCCAGCGGATGTTGATGTTCGCGCGGGCCGATTTCGCGGGCCAGGCGTCGAGGGTCTTGGAATGCGCAAGATGTCGCCACCGCGGCGCAGCAGGAGGAGTGGGTCAAGTGGGCCAACGAATCCTTCTCCCACGGCGCTGGCCGCGCTCATCGGTGCTCCAAGGCCAGGGACTTGCAGGAGGTGATCACTCACGGCCTGCATGGCCAGCAGCAGGGTGCGAGCCCGCGCCTGGTGTGCGATCCGGATATGTAGCCGTGGGCAAAGGTCTGGCGGTGCCATGGGCTGCAGCAGCCGCGCAGGCCTGCGGGCACTGAGGAGTGGGATGCGCTGCCCGGACTCACCGTCGACAAGATGAAGAGGGCTGCGCTCTCATTCCCCGCGAGCACGGCGATGGGGCCTGCCAAGATAGGCATGCGTGCCCTGTCCTGCCTGTCCGAGGACGGCATGTATGTTTGCGCGCAGCTCTTCATGCGAATAGAGAAGTTGGGCGCGTGGCCTGAGGGCCGCCTGTAGCGCGCCATGCGTGGGCTGCCCGGGCCCTCTGGGGGGCGCCGCCTCATCGCGCTCCTGCATTATTTGGTGCGCTGGTGGTCGAGGGCGCGGGCGGACATCTCCAAGGGCTGGCTCGCGCAGCACCCCAGCGTCGACATATGGGGGCTCGGCGCGGGCAGGTCGTCGTCTGATGCAGCGTTCGACCTGAACCTCGAGACCGAAGTAGCGGTCGCGTTGGAGGAGCAGGTGGTCACCGTGTTCCCGGTCGCCTGGAAATTCTATCAGACGGTGATCCCCGAGGCCCTGATCCAGGAGGCGCGGCTGCTCAAGATGCCGCTGCCGCTGGTCTGGCTTTTGGTGGAGCTGCGCAGGCAGCCCGGGCGGCTGCAAGCGTTCGTCTCGGCGTCGTACGAGGTTGTGTCCTACCGAGGGGTGCTGGCTGGACGCGCGCGCGCGTGCGCGCTCGTGTCGGTGCTGATGTGCCGCGTGCTGGGGCGGGCGCGCTGCGCGGGCCTCACTCCCAGGGCCCTCGTGGACGACGTCACCCTTCAGTGGGTCAGGGCCGCGGGCAGCGACGTCAGCGTCGCTTGGGCCGCGGTCACGCGCTTCCGCGAGGAGGCCAAGCACTTGGGCATCATCGTGCAGCCCGCCAAGTCTGGCTACGTGACCTCGTCCAAGGGCCTTGGCGCAGAGAGCAGGAAGCACGCGGGTTCCCGCGGCTTGCAGCTGCTGCACTGGACTCGCAATCTAGGGCATGACCTTGGAGGAGGCAGGATCCAGCGACTGCAGGCCAAGCTGCGGCTGAAGGCGCCGGCGCGGCGGCGCGGGCGCCTGGCGGCGCTGAAGCGTGCTGCTGGCCGCAAGGTCGCCGTGCTGTGGCGCGCGGGGCTGGCGCGGGCGTCGTGGGGGTCTCCGACGACGAGTTGCAGAGGGGCCGGCTGGCGGGGGCGCGGCCAGGCCCGTCGGGCGCGACGATCTACCTGGCCACGCTGCGCAGCGCGAGGTTTGATCCAGTCTACGAGGCGACGGTGGCGCTCGTGGTCAGGTACTCCAGCTGGATCTGGGAGCAGAGGACATTGCTGGGCAGGCTTCAGCGAGCCTGGGCCTCCATCACTTTGCGGCTGGTCGAGAAGCCGACATGGGGGATGGCGCGCGGCCTGGTCGCCTCGACGACGCTCGCGCTCTGGGGGATCGGCTGGTTCATGTGGTCTACCCTGGTGCTGGTCACTGACGAGGAGCAGCACATCAACATGCTCGCCACCTCGCCGTCGGACCTCAAGGCTTACCTCGTCGATGGGGGTCAGCCGCTGGCAAGGGTGGCAGATCCTGAGCCACTTCGGCGGCGCGCAGCCCACGGGGCCGATCTGGATGCGGGTCCTGAGGCTGTGCGTGGGGGGCAAGGGTGCCGCTGCTGCCGAAGGGCCTGCTGCCGCCAGCCTCAGAATCCACTGGGCAGGCGCGCCGTGGGCCAGGCAGGGGCAGCTAGATGTTGGGTCGCTTCCGACGGCAGCTGTCTGGCGTGCAGAACGGAGGCGGAAGCCCTTGGTCACAGGCTGTACGATTGCGAGGCCCTGCTGTGCGCGTCGTCTGAAGAGCAGGACGTCCTCCCTCACCGACTGCAGCAGACATGGGCCACTATGCGTGACACGGGCCTGCAGGCAGGCGCCGTGGATGTCGCGGACTTCAGCGGGTTCGCGCCTGAGGTCGGGCTCCCCGTGCTGCCGCCGCGCGCGCCGCCTGCGGCCGACGAGGCGGAGGTCGGGCTCTGGGGTGGCTGGAGCGGCGCGAGCGACGAGCAGCGCGGGAACATTTCGTCCACCGATGGCTCGGAATTTGCGAGCCGCCTGCCCGAGCTGAGGCGCTGCGGGTGGTCGCTGGTCCAGCTCGGCTCCAGCGGGGTGCCCGTTCGCGCGGCCTTCGGGGCCCTTCAGGCGGTGGGTCGGGCCGAGCGACGCGCGCTCCTGCAGGTCGCCGAGCTCCTGGAGCAGCAGGCGCGATTCGTGGCCACTGACCTGCTGGCGCTGGCCCAGGGGGCTAGCTGCTGGGGGCCAGAGCTCGAGCGAACCCAGGCGGTGCGCGCCACGGTGTGGAAGCACCTGCGGCAGCAGCCATGCCGCCCCGAAGTGTTCTGGCCCCCGCGCGCCAGGGCGTCGACGTGTACTTGGTGGCGGGGCTTTACCCAGTGCTGTGCGCGGGCAACCTGTGGGCAACCTGTGGGCCTTGCAGCGCGCGGTGTCCCAGGTGCACACGGAGTTCTACGCCATCGAGGTGGGGTACTTCAAGCAGGTGGCGGACTGCATCGGATGGGCCATGCAGCGCTGCCTGGCCATCGGGGATTGGGCCCCCGTGGTGCGCTACGCGCCCGCGGCGCCGCCGCCGCCCGCGCCGAAGCTGACGGTGGCGGAGCATTCCCTGGTGCGCGCGCAGGGCAAGCGCGGGGCGCCGTGCGTCGAGCGCGGGCGCCGATCCCATGCTGAGGCAGGTGCGGCGGCGCCGCAGTTCATCGGGTCGAGCTGTATGCCGACGCCACTGGCACGCCTCGAGGCGG
The DNA here is from genome assembly GCA_963575745.1 of Prorocentrum cordatum. Lineage (NCBI taxonomy): Eukaryota > Dinophyceae > Prorocentrales > Prorocentraceae > Prorocentrum > Prorocentrum cordatum. Next base: position 74,317 of record CAUYUJ010001734.1, read on the forward strand.
CGGCAGAGGTGGCGCATTTCGGCGCGGGGCCATGCTGGATGGGTGACGCTGAGGTCCTGGAGGCCGAGGCGCTGCAGCCGTGCGACGGTGGCAGGCCCTGCAAGCTGGCGCAGAGGCCGAACCCTTGGGTGCATGAGGGTGACGCCTGTGGCGTGGTGCTGCACGTCGGGCATCGGCTGCGGCGCGCGGGGCCCACCATCTTCTGCGGGGTCTGCGTCGCGTGGATGCAGGCCCGAACGGCGATGGGGGCTGTAGAAGGCGTGCTGCGGGCCGCCCACCGACAAGGGGTGCCGCCTGCGCACCTGCGTCAGCAACCTGGCGGCCAGGAGGGACAGGTTGCTGCGTGGTCTGGGCCCCCCAAGACGGGCAGGTCATGGGCCGCGGGTGCGCTGGTGCACGACGAGCGCAGTTCGGTCGACGCCAGCTCCGAGGACCGACGAGGCGGTCGTGGCCCAGGGCTCTGTGGAGGCCCCGCTGGCGGACGCGCAGGGGGCCGCGACACGCGGGTCCCCCGCATCGCCGCGTGGCGGGCGCACGGAGGAGGCCCGGCTGGCGGATGCGCAGGAGACCGCGACACGCGGGGCCCCCGCGGTGCTGCGAGGCGGGCGCGCGGTGGAGGCCCCGCTGGCGGGCGGGCAGAGCACCGCGACGCTCGGGGCTCCTGTGCCGCCGAGGGGCGGGCGCACGGAGGCCAGCCGCCTGCTTGCGGAGGTCGCGGCGCGCCGCAGCGCTTGCGCGGCGCCAGCGCCGTCCTGGCAGGAGCGGCTGGAGGTGCTGCGGCGGCGCGTGGCGGCGCGCGAGGCTGGCCTGGCGCGCGGTGCCGCTGGTGGGGCTGGCAGCGTTCCCAAGGCGCAGGGGTGCGCTGTTGGGGGCCGCGCCGTGTCATGGGCAGTGCGGAGGCAGGCGCTGCTGCGGCGGCTCCGTGCGCGGGCCGAGCGGCTCTGCGGCGGCGCTGGGGCGCCCCCCAGGGCGGCGCCCGCGGGCCTTGCCGCGCGGCTGCGGCGGCGCGGCATCCGCGTGGCGCGGCCGCCGCCCAGGGCGGCCCTGCCGCAGCGGCCGCCGCGGCCGCTGGCCCCGGAGCGCAGGCTGGACCGCTGGGGGCCGCGGTGGACCGAGCCGCTGCTCGACGCCGGCAGCGCGGCCAGCGACTGGCTCGACCACTGCGCCCCGTACGTGGAGGCGGTCTTCGACCAGCCCAGGTGGCGGCGGTTCCCCAGGGCGATGGGCAGCGCGGCTCGGCAGCTGGCGGAGGCGTGGTGCCGCCGCGCCTGGAGCCGCGGCGCGAGGCTGCGCGGTGCCTGCGCCAGGTATCGCTCGGGCCTCACGCTAAGCCAGCGGTGCGTCACCGGCGGCGTGCGGAGGTGCGAGGTGTATTGCCTCCGCAGCTGGCTGGCGGCGCCTGCGGGCCTGCCGCCTGCGTTGGGCTGGGCTCGGGCGATGCGCCGCAGGCCGCGGCCTGGGGCGGCGGCGGCGCCTCGCGAGAGCCAGGGCCGCCTCGGCGCGCAGGCGGATTCGCAGGGGCACAGCGGCGGCGAGGGCAGCGACGCGGGCGAGGGCGTTGCCTGAGCGCGCCCTGTCGCTGCCCCTCTGCGCGCCCAGCGGCGGCGGCGGCGCGTCGCGCTGGCCGCAGGCCGCGCCCCCCAAACGCGAAGGCGAGGGGGGCTTGGCGGCGGCCTCCATGGCAGCGGCGCGGCCCACCTCGCGCAGGTCGGGCGGCGCCGCGGCGCAGGCGCAGACGCGGTCGTCGTGTCGTTCGGCCTGGCCATCGACCTCATCTGAGGTCCCCCGAGGCGCTGTCTGCCAGTCAGACGGCGCCCTCAGGCTCCTGATCTCCTGATCTCCTCCTCCTTCTCCTCCGGTTCCTTCTCCACTTCCTTGTCCTCTTCCTCCTCCTCCGCCTCTTCCTCCTCCTCCTCCTCCTCCTCCTCCTCCTCCTCCTCCCCCCCTCCCTCTCCTCCTCCCCAGGGCAACATCGGGAACCAGTCGCAGGGGGGGAACGCCGAAGGGGACAACGGTGAAGGCCCCCAGCACACCTCAGACAAGCAGGACGGTGAGGACTACCACCAGCAGGTCCTTGACCAGCAGGAGAGCATCAAGGGCCACCAGGGCACTCGTCGCCATGCTGGAGGATCAGGAAATACTGCCCCAGGTGGCGCGCACAGCTCACCCCCGCAGCCAGGTGGCGATTCGGGGGCAGAGGGTACCGACCACCAAGGGGATCATAATGAACAGCCAAGCGACATGGGCCTTCCCCCACCAGACCTCTGGAATGACGAACGTCACCAGAGGGAACGCGATGATTTTGCGAGCATGAGAGATAACCTGGAGTGGAGGGCCGCAATCAGGATGGACGGCCTGAGCCAGGCACCAGTGGACAACACCAACCGGTTGGAATTGAGCCCGCCCTTCCTGGGGGAGGTCTTCGCAAACGGCGGCAACGTTGGCCTAGAGCGGCTCCTCAGGCGCTGGCAACCCCGCGCCAGCTTCGGCGATGTCCTCAGGGATCTCTGCGAGCGAGCGTGGCGGCAGGCAGCCCCACGCCGTCGAGGATTCCTCACGGGCCTAGCAAAGCAGGAGCCCATGACGAGATACGAACTGGCGGGAGCTCGCAGCGCTGAGGCAGATGATGAGGGAGGCGCTAGGCGCAAGAGCACCAAGACCCAGAGAAGACCGCCAGCCAGCAGCATAACTAGGAGGAGCAGCACGACGACCACATGACGAGCCCACTGCAGCAGGCAGAGGACAGAGGAGTCGGCCACCGCAGCAGCCCCGCAACCAGAGCGGTCACCGCACGCTGCAGCAGGCCCACGCGCGTCGACAGCTCGCATGCCAGCTACAACAACCAGACTGCGGCAGGTGCAACGAAGAGGGCGAGGCCAAGGAGCGTCAGCAGAACCTCCTGGCGACGCTAGGCAGGATCGCCAAGGGGGCCCTGGTGGGCCCAGCCACTTGCCACCAGGTCGCTGAAGAAGTCAGGGGCGCAGCCAATTACCTCACCAAGGCGGTGAAGAGAGCGCACACCCACTGGGTGCACGACGCCGCGGCAGGCAGCGCCAAGATGGCCCACGCCTACACCGAGGCAGCGGAGCGCAGCCACATCGAGGACATCCTAGAGCACGAGGGCCAGGTGGTCTCGCACCCGCAGCGGCTGGTGGACCTGCGCAAGGGCGCGTGGCAGAGAATATGGACGCGTGATGCGCGCAAGGCAGACCAGATCCAGGGCGCGCTGGGCAAGCTGAGGACGGCAGCATTAGAGCAAGAGAATGCGCTCGAGCCACTCGGCAAGGACGTCGTCGGCTCCGCCATCCAGCACCTGAGGCGCAATGCGGGCCAGGGAGCTGATTGGTGGAGAGCGCCAGAACTAAAGGCTATGGGCGCCCAGGGGCTCATGGATTTCGCGCAGTGCCTCCGCAACTGCGAGGAGCGAGCGGCGTGGCCATGGCAGTTCCACTTGGTGCTGGAGCTGCTGCTGGGCAAAAAGCCAGGCATAGGAGGAGAGCGACCCATTGGCCTAATGCCCATGCCCTACCGCATCTGGAGTGCGGCCAGACGGCCCATCATCGCCACCTGGAGCAAGGAGGCAGCAGGCTTCTGGGACACGGCAGTGGCAGGCTCCTCAGCGCTCAGAGTGGCGACGCACAGGCTGATGAGGGCAGAGGCGGCAGTGCAAATGGGCTTCCATGCAGCAGGCACCTTCTACGATGCAGCCAACTTCTTTGACGACATAGGCCTCGACCAGCTGATCGAGAAGGCCAGCGACCTCAACTACCCCCTGCTGCCCCTGGCCATGGCAGCACAGATGTACCTGGCGCCGAGGGCCATCATGGCCCACAGCCTCTTCTCCGACATCTTCGAGCCGGCCAACAGCATGGCGGCAGGTTGTGGCCAGGCCGTGGACCTCACGAGGCCGCTCCTCTACGACATCTTGGAGGCAGCGCACGCGAACTACATCTACGTGGTGATCCAGCAGTATCTGGACGACCTGGCCCTGCAGATCGAAGGGGCAAGAAAGCAGGTCATAGAGCAGGTGAGGTACGTGGCCGCCTTGGTGCATCAGGGCTTCGCGAGGCTCTCCATCCCGATCTCCTTCAAGACTGCAGTCGTGGCCTCCGACAAAGACCTTCAGCAGGAGATCGCCACCATCCTGGATGGCCTGGGCACCCCGAACAAGCAGCCAGGAGTGGTCCGAGACCTGGGCGTGGATACGGGGCTGGGCAAGCAGCTGAAGCGGCCCACCCATGCAGCCAGACAGGCGAAAGCAAAGCAGCGCATAGAAAAGCTCAAGGACCTAGCTAAGTCGGACGCCAGAGGGGCAGCCAAGGTATACGCAGCGGGTGCCTACTGCCAACAAGCCTGGGACCTGCCAGCGCACGGCGTCACCCCCACGGAGGCGATCATGGTCAGGGCCGCAGAAGCAGCGCTGCTCACAGGAGGGCACAAAGCAGGCAGATGCACAGCCGCCATACTCCTCATCCAGAGGGGCGCGCAGGAGGCGGTCACCAGGGCCATCGTGGACCAAGTCAAGCAGTTTTGGCTCACCATTGTGGACCACCCGTCGGAGCTCAAGAGGTACCAGAGAGGCTGGCACTTGCTGTATGGCAAGCTGCATGCCCTGGAGCCCAACAGGAGGTGGGACCAGGTAAAGGGCCCCATGGCAGGAGTCATCGTGCAGCTGCTGGGGCTGGGAATGGAACCCAAGGCGGCTGGATAGCTGGACCAGTCCAGCAGGAGATGAGTGGGCCTACCGACCTGAAGACATCCCACACTTCGGAGCGCTCCTCCAGGAGGTCCAGTTGAGCGCTCAGCAACAGCTCTGGCAGCAAGCGGCAGAGCATCGGCACGGCGCAGGACTGAAGGAAGGGGGCGACCTCTACCAGCTGCAAAGACACCTGAGGAGGAGGCGACGCAAAGGGCAACACGCTGAGGCGGCCATGCTGGAGACCATCGCAGCGGCAGGCATTTGGACGCGGGAGCGGCGCAGAGCAGCGGACCCCAACCAGGAAGGGGAAGACACATGCGCTAGGTGCGGAGCGGCCAGCGAGACGGAGAAGCACCGCTACTACGCCTGCCCCGCGAACGAAGAGATCGGCTACAGCAACGACACAGAGCTAGTCAAGAAGGCCAAGGACGCGCTCGACCAGCAGCAGGACGAGCACTTCTGGCTCAGAGGGATCCCGCCAGCAGCACGGGCAGTAAAAGTTGACCCAGATGAAGATGTCAAGAAGGCGGCACACATCTTCTGCACCAGCGCGGCGGCTCAAGCAGCAGTGCAGAGGAGGGCCACAAAGTCCATGCCGATTACGTGTTCACGGACGGCTCAGGGGGGGCTGGTGAGACAGCCAAGGACCCCAGGCTACGGAGATGCGGCTGGGCTGTGGTGGCCTTCAGGTGCGGCCAGGACGGCCTGCCCCAGGAGGTGGCAGCGTGGCGCGGCACGATAAGGGCGCCGCACACGGTGCCACGGGCGGAGCTCACGGCCATGAGCATGGCGATCGGCTACACGACGGCGGCCTCAGTATGGGGGCTCAACATCGCCAGCGATTGCAAGTTCGCCCTGGACGCCCTCAAGCAGATCCAAGACCCAGATGACCTCGATTACAGGAGCACCAATTTCGACCTCTGGCCCATGGCCAAGCGGCAACTCCAGAACAGCACCGACCACATCATGGGCCACCACATCCCCAGCCACATGATCGAGCACCCGGCGGAGCTGGAAAGGTGGACAGGGCCAGCGTGGTGGGTCATAGGCAACGAGATGGCAGACACGTGCGCAGGCTGGGGAGCGGAGCACGGAGCGCTGGACCCAGCCATAATTGCGCAGCAGCAGATCAGGGACCAGATCACGGTGTCAGTCCAGAACAGGCTGCTGGGCATCAGTATGGTGGTGATGGTTGAGGATCCCAATAAGGTGGCTCAGCGGTCAAAGACCAAGCGCAAAAGGCCTCATAATGCAAGGGAGAAGGCAGCACAGCTCGGCCATGACCTGCGCAAACTACATCCGAGATGGTGGCGTACGACATGCAGAAGTGGCCCCACCAAAGGGCAAAGTGCACGAGCCTGGCTAGTAGAGACGGGAGAGTGCCAGGGAAGAGAAAGCAGCCACTTGGACCAGCACGGGAACGTGAGGCTCGACTTCAAGACAGTGCAGATCGGCACGCGGGTCGTCCACGACACCCACAAGACGCAGCTCGCGCAGGGCTGGCTCTGGTGCGAGAAGTGTGGGGCCACAAGTTACCTTGGGAACCACAAGAGCCGAATCGTTGCAGGCGTTGCTCGCAAGCTGGCCAAGCCATGTGTCCCGCCCACCGCAGCGGGGCGCAGAGTCATTATGGACCTGCAGAAGGGGAGGCTGCCGCGAAGAGCAACACATGACGAGGACCAAGCGGCAGCTGCGCCACCAGAGGAGGTCAAGGCTGCGGGTTTCAACCCAAAGGTGAGCAGCGCAGAGGTGATCGATCTGGACGGAGAAAGCTCGGAAGCAGAGGCACCGCGGCAAGCTCAGCCACCAACGCCAAGGCATCCCCACCCAGCAGCCCAGGCGAGCTGGCAGCTTGTGGACCACATGGCGGGCTGCGCGGAGCAGTGGATGAACATGGTGGACCAGGATGCGTGGGAGGACAAGGACGACTGGATGGAGCACAGTGTCCCGTACCTGCAAGCCGCCACCACAAGAAGTAGGACGGACGTCCAAGACCAGAAGAAGCCACGCCAAGGGAGATCCAGCAGATCAGCGAGTTCTGCGAGGACACCTGGAAGAGCACCCGCAAGGCGAGAAGGAGGCCCATGACACACGTGCTCACCCTCCCGCACGGCCCCAGTCCGCAGGCGGCAAGGGCACACACGGAAGCCTTCCAGGGCAGGCGGTCGATCATCATCACCCACAGCATCCCCAGCAGTGAGCGCAGGCCACTACCCAGCACGGCGGATGGCTACAGGGCGTGGACCCCAGAGCAACTGGACGACGACTCAACGCAACCAGACAGCGAGGTACCATAGCAGGAAGGCCATGACAGTGACCATGGCATGGACATCGTCGAGGCGCTAGAACAGCACAGCGAAGCTACAACCAGCGTCGAGGCCAGCGCGACCAAGCAGGGGACGCCATGGATCGCCAAGCCGACAGGGCCCAACCTTATGAAGTACGTGAGGGAGGCCAAGGAGGCAGGCACGCAGCACCCGCGACTCGGCCAGCAACGGGGAGATGAAAAAGACCCAGAGCGTGAGCTGGCCTGGCTTGTGAGGAACCGCCTGGAGCTTCTCATGCAGACGCTGGCAGGAGGCTGGGCACAGCAAGCAGGAGAGAGAGGCTGGCAAACGTGGGGTGCGGCTTGCGTACCCCATGTGCTGAGGGAGCTCCAGACAAGTCCATGCCAGCGGCTCTTCGGTGACATCCCAGGGCCAAGCAGACAAAACAGCCAGCGCAGAGCGGCAGAGGACATCTGCCGCATGGCCTGGCTCAACAGTGGAGTGGAGCGCAGGAAGACCCAGCGGCAGGACCCTCGCGAGGCGGCACGACGCAACGGCCCCCAGCGTGGCTTGGGGCGAGACCATGGAGGTTCCAGACACGGTCAGGGGGCAGTTTGCACAGACCCCCAGCGCGGCGAGGGGTTAGGCCACAGCGGGCCCCAGCGCGGCGAGGGGCAAGACCGCGGAGGTCCCCTGCGTGGCGAGGGGTTAGGCCACGAATGGCCCCTGCACGGCGAGGGGGTAGGCCGCAGAGGACCCCAGCGTGGCGATGGGGTTAGGCCACAGCCCTGCGCCAGACGGGGTGCAGAGGGGCGCCCGCCCCCCACCAGCAGGACGGAGCACCACGGGCATGTTTCACCATGGCCTCTCCCAGGACGAGGAGAACAGCGAGGACAGCTCCCAACAGCCCGCGGACAAGCAGGACGGCGATGACAACCACCTGCAGACCCCAGATCACCAGAACAGCATCGGGTGCCACATGGCAGGTTGCAGAGGGCCCCAGCGTGGCGAGAGGTCAGGCCACGGAGGGCCCCAGCGCGGTGAGGGGCAAAACCGCACCGACCCCCAGCGAGGCGAGGGGTCAGGTCAAAGTGGGGCCCAGCGCGGTGAAGGGTTAGACCGCAGCAGGCCCCTGCGCGGAGAGGGGGCAGGCCGCCGTGGAACCCTGCGCGGCGAAGGGGTAGGCCGCAGAGGACCCCAGCGCGGCGAGGGGTTAGGCCACAGCCCTGCGCCAGACGGGATGCAGAGGGGTGCCCGTCCCCCCACCAGCAGGACGGGGCACCATGGACAAGGCAGACCTCGTCCACTTCCTAGACGAGGAGAACAGCGAGGATTGCCTCCAGCAGCCCGCAGACAAGCAGGACAGCGATTACAACCACCAGCAGAGCCCAGAGGTACAGCACAGCATCGGGTTCCACCTGGCAGACCGCAGAGGACCCCAGCGTGGCGATGAGGTTAGGCCACGGAGGACCCCAGCGCGGTGAGGGGTTAGACAGCAGCAGACCCCAGCATGGTGAGGGTTCTGGCCACGAAGGGCCCCGGCACGGCGAGGGGGCAGACCGCAGAAGGCCCCCGCCTGGCGAGGGGCTAGGCCACAGAGGACCCCGGCGCGGTGAGGGGTTAGACCGCAGCAGGTCCCTGCGCGGCGAGGGGTTAGGCCACGGAGTACCCCAGCGCGGTGAGGGGTTAGACCGCAACGATCCCCAGCGCGGCGAGGGGTTAGGCCACAGCAGACCCCATAGTGGTGAGGGGTTAGACCGCAGCAGGCCCCTGCGTGGCGAGGGGTTAGGCCACAGAGGACCCCAGCGCGGTGAGGGGTTAGACCGCAACAGGCCCCTGCGCGGCGAGGGGTTAGGCCACAGAACACCCCGGCGCGGTGAGGGGTTAGACCGCAGCAGCCCCCAGCGCGGCGAGGGGTAAGGCCACGATTTTCCCCAGCGCGGTGAGGGGTTAGACCGCGCTAACCCCCAGCGTGGCGAGGAGTCAGGACACGACGGACCCCAGCGCGGTGAGGGGTTAGACCGCAGCAGACCCCCGCGCGGCGAGGGGTTAGGCCACCACGGAGCACCCCAGCGCGGTGAGGGGCCAGACCGCAGCAGGCCCCAGCGCGGCGAGGGGTTAGGCCACGGAGGACCCCTGCGCGGCGAGGGTCTAGGCCGCAATGCACCCCAGCGTGGCGAGGGGTTAGGCCACAGCTTTGCGCTTGGCAAGGAGGCCGTGAAGGCCCACGAGTCCAGGGACCAGCGGCCTGCGCGGCCCCTGGAAGAGCGCAGGGCGGAGGAGCGGCCGCGGCCGTCCATCGAGCTGCTCCTCAAGCCCTGAGTGGGCGGCGGCAGCATTTCTTCAGACTGCCGCCGCTCGCGGGGCGACTCCAGGAGTCCACGAGTGGCGGCAGCAGGACGCCGTGAGATGAGGCCGCTGGCCCACCCCGCCTCGGGCGCGTTTCCTTGCGCGGGGTGCCGAGACCAGGGGCGCCCACTCGCGGGCGTGAGCACGCGGGTTTAAAACTCCTCCTCCTCCTCCTTCTCTTCCTGTTCCTTCTTCGCTTCCTTGTCCTCTTCCTCCTCCTCCGCCGCTTCTTCCTCCTCCTCCTCCTCTGCTTCGCTCAGCAGGATTGAAGTGTTTGCAGTGTGGATGCGCGCGCAACGAACAGTCATGTGGATGGCGCAAGCATTGCCACGCCACGCGGCCGCAATAACCGGATTGGCTCACTCCGGATCCAGGGTGGACGTGGCCGAAGGCGCGGGGATATTCCAGCAGGCGGGATACGTGGCCATCTGGGATCGAGTCTGGCATCGCCATGGCGACGCTTCCTGCTGGCGCTTTTCCTGCTCCTGGTCAGCGCGCTACGTCCTCGGCCAGCGCCGCGCCCGATGGCCCCACCGAGACTGAGCTCGTTGCCTTGCTGGGCATCGCTGAGAAACAGGAGACGCCAATCCGAGCGGCAAGCGCTCGCCCAGGCTGCGGCCCCAACCAGTTGCCCGATTGGAGCAGCGCTGGCCGAGAAAGATAAGCTACATGCGGAACTGGCCGACCGACTTGCCCACGAGGCCCAATTTGCGCCTGGCGCGACCAAGACTGCCCCCAATGTGCGCCTGGAGGAGCTGGTCGAAGGCAAAGCTGACGCGCTCGAGTTCGACCTCGGGGCGCTGTGCGCTTGCCAGAGGGTGTCGAGACAGATGAGGACCGCCAGGAGGTGCTCAACAGGGCCAAAGAGTTGCGCGCGAGGCTTGCCGATACCCAGAAAGAACGACTGGTGGCCAAGACGCGCAATGCAGCGACAGAAGGCGCCGCCATAGCCTCGGCACCTGGAGGCGACAAGGACGATAACGCTGATCCACCACCTATTCGAGGAGCTGCGAGTTCGGGCGCCAACCAGCCGTCGCCAGCAGCTGAGCAGCAACGCCAGTTTCGTGGCATCCGCGACCGCTTGGACACCTTCACCAAGGGTCAAGGCCAAGGTGCAGCAGAGGGGGTGCTCGGAACCGCAGGTGACCCCCCTTCCGTGAGCAGTTTGATCCAGGCATCAAGGCACGGATCGAGCGCACACCGTCCGTTCAATGCTGACCAGGAACCGGCATTCCACATCATGACATGCAACATCTTAGTTGAGCAATTGTTCCTTCTTCAGAGGTCAGGGCTTTGCTGCGTGATATGCAATGCGACAGCGAGGTCCCAACCAGGGGCGTGGAGGCCCCACGCCCTCGGCCCAGGTCAGTATCCTGTGCCAGCCAGTCTGGTCGAGCTTGCGTAGAGAGGGGCGCGATCCGCCCGACGCGGACGCCACCTTGCCCCCCTTGCCCCCGAGTGACGTTCTGCGGCCGTCAGCCCGGCAACGCTGACGAGGCGAGGGCGCGATTCCATCGACAGAAGCCCCACACCATCGGCAGAGCCTGGTAGCGCTGGCGAGGGGAGGGGCACGACTCTGCCACCAACGCCCCGTCTACCTCCACGGGCTTCCTCCCCCTCCTCCTCTTCCCCCCCCTTCCTCTCCTCCTTCTCCTCCTCCTCCTCCTCCTCCTCCTCCTCCTTCTCGTCGCCCTCCTCCTCCTCCTCCTCCTCCTCCTCCTCCTTCTCCTCCTCCTCCTCCCCCCCTTTCTCCCCCCCCCTCCTCTTCCTTCTCCTTCTCCTCCTCCTCCTCTCCCTCCTCTTCCTCGTCCTCCTCCTCCTCCTCCTCCACCTCCTCTTCTTTCTCCTCCTCCTCCTCCTCCTCCTCCTCCTCCTCCTGGGCTGGTTGATGACCAAGCCGTCGAGGACTACGCGGACATGCGAGCGGACCTCAGAGACTGGGCAGCGTTATGGTTCGAGGATTACACGTGTCTAGCGAGCAACAGTGGACCGTGGCTGGAGTGGTGTATTGTCTCCGTATCAGCGATGTTCGATCAATCCCCTTCGGCAACTCCTCTTCAGGGTGTTCCCTGGTAAGGCGCTACAGCCGATCGTCGATGAAATTTGCGCGAGTGCATGGCGGCGCACCGTCGCAAGGCGTGGTGCTTTCATTCATCGACTGTGGCAAACACCATGAAGAGCGAGTACGTCTGGAACTTCAACACGTGCAGGCACTCGCGCAGGCGCGGAACATGTTCAGGAGGATCCTGGGCGAACGCGCCCCAGACCGACCTCAACTACCACCTCCGCGTGAACCTGCACCTGGCGATGAGGAAGATCAGGACGTGGACCGAGCAGTTTTCCTTCAGCAGCGTATCGGATGGCTTGCAGCAGATGGGCAGTCTAAGGTTGGACCCAGGACCAGCGCCCCATCGTGCCCACCGTCTGAGGCTGAGGAAGCAGCTCATGAGGCCACTCGGGTGCTTGGGGAGACGCCCTCCGCCACTCCTGTGCGCCTGCGCAAGCCATGGAAGGTGGCGGCAGGGAGCAGTTCGGTGACCGCGACGACAGCGACCTCGGCAGCAAGCTCTCGACCGCGGCGCAGGATTGCTGGCAAGACTACGGTGCGTATGTCCCCTGCCAGGCGAGGGGGTAGGCCTGAGGAGGTGATGGCCAACGAGACGGACGGCCCCCCTGCCAGGCGAGGGGGTAGGCCTGATGACGCGGTGGAGGTCAACGCGGCGGCATCCCCTGCGAGGCGAGGGGTTAGGCCTCGCAGCGACGCGCTGGACGGCGAGGTCAAAGCCCCTGCCAGGCGAGGGGGTCGGCCTGAGGAGGTGAAGGCCAACGTGACGGATCTTTCCCTTGCCAGGCGAGGGGGTAGGCCTGAGGACGCGGTGGAGGTCAACGTGGCGGAGTCCCCTGCGAGGCGAGGGGTTAGGCCTCGCAGCAAAGTGCTGGACGGCGAGGTCACAACCCCTGCCAGGCGATGGGGGTGGGCCTGTGAAGCACGGTGAAAGGGCCGAGCGCCCGAGGACCCTTGCAGGGCGAGGGGTTAGGCCTGAGGATGTGGTGGAGACCCACATGGCGGACCCCCCTGCGAGGCGAGGGGTTAGGCCTCATGACAGCGCGACGGATGGAGAGGTCACCGCCCCTGCCAGGCGAAGGGGTAGGCCTGGGGAGCATCAAGAAGGGGCAGAATGCCAGCACTCCCCTGCAGGGCGAGGGGTTAGGCCCATGGCGACCAGCCTCGACGACGCCGAGGAGGACCCTTTCCCAAACATCGGCGACGGCACGCTGGTCTGAAGTTTTCAGAGGTGCAGCTGAGTTCGAGAACTCGATGGGGCTGCTGCACGGCGCGATCGCGGACCTGCTGGTCAACGCGGTCGCCTCCGAGCCGACGAGCGTCGTCGGCGACCGCGTCTCCCTCTTCCTCTGAGAGGGATCGCCGCAGCCTTCGCTGGCGGCGGCGTCGGAGCGCGGCCGCGGCGCCACCGCGGCGGCGTTCGGCTCCTGGAGCAGACCCGCGCCTCCGCGGCCTCTCCTCCTCCTCCTCCTCCTCCTCCTCCTCCTCCTCCTCCTCCTCCTCTTCCTCCTCCTCCCCCTCCCCCCTCTCCTCCCCCTCCTCCTCCTCCTCCTCTTCCTTCTCCTCTTCCTTCTCCTCCTCCTCCTCCTCCTCCTCCTTCTCTTCCTCCTTCTAGCTGGAAGGCCTGTGCCAGAGAAAGCTGAGCAGCGACTGTGCGGAGGATCGCCCGCTAGCTTTTGACGGCGGCGGCGTGCTCGGATTCGGCTGGCGCCACGCAAACAAGGCGAGCCACTCCTCTTTTGAGTCTTCGTGAGGAGTTCGGTGCTTGTCCCGCCGCCGTCTCGTTCTCGTGCCGTCTAGGGGCGAAGATTTCGTCCCGCCTCATGTATGTGATGGGTGGCCGTGGATTTGCGTCTTCTTTGCGTGTCAAGGACCTGGCACAGCGAAACAGCCAAGGACGGTCCACCTCGCTGTCTCCTTGTTTGCGCCTCTTCCTGTTTTGCATTGGCGGTGCTCTTCTCGTATTTTGCTGAGTTTTCGGAC
>CAUYUJ010001734.1:92679-97694 GCA_963575745.1 Prorocentrum cordatum
CGCCGGGCGTGGATGCCGGGGCGCTCCCGGCAGGGAGGCGCCGGGAGGACAGATCAGCTGCGTGAGCCGGTTCGCCGACGACCCCGTGGCTGCCCCTGTCACCACCCACCAAACCCAGACCCCCTCGAGTAATGAAAAAATCACGACGGGAGGTTTTCCTTCATTTTCGGCCTTTGGAGGCCTTAACCGGCCCTCGGGGCTGTCAAAAAACGACTCAGGATGAAAAACCGGTCCCGGGGAATGGGTCGAGATCTCTGGGGGTCGACGTAATGAACAAAATCATGACGTCGGGGGTCTGGGAACCACCCCAACCCAACCCGAAGGCCGAAGGCCTCCACTTGCCCTCCATTTCCACCGGGCGTGGGCAGAACCCCCAACAGTGACACGTCGATTAGTGAATTGTCCGTTTTCGGTTCTCGAGAGTGCGCCGTGGCCGTTATTTTCCAGGCTTGCGCCCACCAGGTTTGGGCCTCAGGTCGTTTTCACTAAACCACGTTTTACTAAAGGGGGGTCTGTCCATTCCCGATTCCAGTAGGGGGGGGGTCGGGGAGCATTGCAGAAGCACATCTGGAACCCGTTCCCCCCCCAACCCGAAGTCCGGGTCTTCGGGTTGGGTTGGGGTGGTCTGTTCGTCTGGCCCCGATGGGGTGGGCCTTGGGAAGTGGGGGGGGGGGGGGCGAAAGCCGTGGTAGGTAGTCATGCTCCCCGTTCGTCTGGCCCCGATGGGGTGGGCTTGGGAAGTGGGGGGGGGTGACGAAAGCCCCGCACATATGGGAAACTATGGGGAATCCTGGGATCGGTGTCTATTTATTTCTGTGTCCCAGGGCCCCTTCAATGTAGTGCTCCCCCCGGGCTATCCGCCCCCCGCGGCGGCCGTGGGTCTGCGCGAGTGCTCTGGCTGACCCGGGTCTGGGAGCCTCCTGGGCCCGACACCCCCTTCCTCCTGCTCCTCCTGCTCCTCCTCCTCCTCCTCCTCCTCCTCCTCCTCCTCGTCCTCCTCCTCCTCCTCCTCCTCCTCCTCCTCCTCCTCCTCCTCCTCGACCCAGGTGTGGCAGCTGCTTCGTGGCGGGCCCGGGCTCGCGGCGCGGGCCCTGGCTGGCCCTGGTTGGCGCTGGCCCGGGGCGGGCTCGAGTCGGGCCTGTCCTCTACCGGGGGAATGTTCAAAAATAGTAAGCAAATATTCTATATAATACTTGTTTTGAGCACTTGAAGCACATCGCCCAAAAGCCGCCTGTAGGGGGACATGCCCGGAGGCCCTCGTCGCCACAATGCTGGTCAGGGCGCGCCCTGGGAGAGGTCCGAGGGGGTAGCGGTATCGGTGCCTTTTGGCTTCCCCAGACGTGAGAAGGGGCGGGCCTTTGCTCGGAAGTCCCCCGGCCTTCTGAAGACGCAGGTTTCTGTTAAGTCCCGCCGCCTTCTGAGAAGGCCTTCTCCGTCTCGTTTCCTCCCCTCGCTCGCCGCCGAGTAAAGGAACGACCCAGACATTCAGCGTCTTCAAAAAATGAAGACTCGAGGCTCCACGTCGTGTTCGGCTTAGGCGGGGCCTGCCTTCGGGGCCGTAAACAGTGCTATCCGCCCTGCACGGTCGCCCGGCGAGACTTCCGCGGGTGCGACGCAGGCCATACGTCCCCTTCGAACGGGGCCGCGAGAGGGTATGGTGGGGGCGTTGGTTAAGGAATGCGCTCAGTAGGCGTTAGGCCCCGGAGAATTCCTCATCTGATGAGGGCGGCGGTTATATCCATAGCCGATCCACGATTGGAGCCCCACCCGCTTCCAGACCCTGGCTTCTTTATCCAATGGTGCCTCATTCAAGTGGCTTACGCCATCCTGCCGACCCCTCAAGAGGAGTAAGTGCTTGCGACGATCTTGGAAGTATCTGGTGGGTCAGGAGCCTCCTGGCTACACTTGAGGGGCTCGTGGGATGCCTCTCAGGGGCCTTTTGGAGTGCTCTTGGGGGCATCTGGGAGGGGCCTTTGGGGCCTTCTTGCGGGCCTGCCGGGGGCCTCCCTATCCAACGGTTCCTGATTCGGTGCCCTCGCCGCAGAGGCGCGGATGGCTCTCTCTCTCTCTCGGGCGCGGCCCGAGGCAGGCGTGGGTGGGGCCGGGGCGCGGGCAGCGCGAGCGCGCGCGGGAGCATCCCCATTCTATTCTTAAGTCGGCCCTGTCCCTCTACCGGAGGGATATTCCCTATAGTCAAAAAATAGTCGGGGGACTATGTTTTGTATATCCGTAAGGGCTTCGCCCCCTGCCGCCGGCCCCCTCTCTCGGAGAATGGGCCATGGAAGAGCTAAGTCATGAGGCCTTGGCGCTATCGTGAAGCAGTATCGAAACTTCATGCGAAGCCGATTCGCAATCAGCAAAACCAACTGATCACAAGAGGGGTTACCACACCTGGCGATTGGTAAGACGTGTATGGTTTACGGGCTTGGTTACCACACCTTGCGATTAAAGGGCCGAGAGAGTTCTCGCAGTTTGGGTTACCACGCCTTGCGATAGATGTGCGTGAAGGGTGGCACCGAATTTCAGAAATGTGGCAAATCCCCATGTGTTTTTGGACCCTGACCCCGCGGATCTGCATGAGGGGTGGCACCGAATTTCAGAAATGTGGCAAATCCCATGTGTTTTTGGACCCTGACCCCGCGGATCTGCGTGAGGGGTGGCACCGAATTTCAGAAATGTGGCAAATCCCTTGTGTTTTTGGCCCTGACCCCGCGGATCTGCGTGAGGGGTGGTACCGAATTTCAGAAATGTGGCAAATCCCTTGTGTTTTTGGACCCTGACCCCGACCGGATTTTGTCGGGATCCTGTTCGGATCTTTTTCCCTTTTTTGTGCCTTCTGGATTTTCTGGATTTCTTCTTTTCTTAGTTTAACATGCGTGAGAGGTGGACACCGAATTTCAGAATGTGGCAAATCCCATGTGTTTTTTTAAACCCTATCCCGCGGATCTGCGGAGAGGTGGTGACGAATTTAGGAAAGGTGGCAATCCAAGGACGCCCTGGACCTGACCCTGCGGGATCTGCGCTGAGGGGTGACCACCGAATTTACAGATAATGTTGCCAAAATCCCATGTGTTTTTGTACCCTGAACCCCGCGGATCTGCGTGCGAAGGTGGCACCGAATTTCAGAAATGTGGCAAAATCCCATGTGTTTTGGACCCGCTGACCCCGCGGATCTGCGTGAGGTGTGGCACCGAATTTCAGAAAGGGGCAAATCCCATGTGTTTTTTGACCGGACACCGCGGATCTGCTGTGAGGAGGTGGCACCCGAATTTCGAAAGGTGGCAAATCCCATGGTGTTGTTTTTCTTGGGCACACGCGCGTGTTACAATGAGGTGTGGCACCGAATTTCAGAAATGTGGCAAATCCCATGTGTTTTTGGACCCTGACCCCGCGGATCTGCGTGAGGGGTGGCACCGAATTTCAGAAATGTGGGAAATCCCTTGTGTTTTTGGACCCTGACCCCGCGGATCTGCGTGAGGGGTGGCACCGAATTTCAGAAATGTGGCAAATCCCCTGTGTTTTTGTACCCTGACCCCGCGGATCTGCGTGAGGGGTGGCACCGACTTTCAGAAATGTGGCAAATCACCTGTGTTTTTGGACCCTGACCCCGCGGATCTGCGTGAGGGGTGGCACCGATTTTCAGAAATGTTGCAAATCCCATGTGTTTTTGGACCCTGACCCCGCGGATCTGCGTGAGGGGTGGCACCGAATTTCAGAAATGTGGCAAATCCCATGTGTTTTTGGACCCTGACCCCGCGGATCTGCGTGAGGGGTGGCATCGAATTTCAGAAATGTTGCAAATCCCATGTGTTTTTGGACCCTGACCCCGCGGATCTGCGTGAGGGGTGTCGATTTCGAGCCCCCCCAGCAATTCAGACAACGCGCCCAGGGGACGCTAAAAAGCCGGTTTGGGCCTCCCCCCCCTCGCGCGGTCAATCAACTAGTTACAGTAACCAGCAAGAAGGAGAACAATCAATTAGTTACAGTAACCAGCAAGAAGCAGAACTGTAACACTGGAAACTACAAGCTACAACTGACACAGGAAACTGCGAACCTCGCGCCTACATCCTGGTGGCCCCACAAGGGAGCCGGCGGATTTTTGGGCATCTTTTGGGCATTGTTGAGGTATTTTTTCTTTTTCGTCGTAAATCCCCTGTAGGGGGACACGCCCGACTTAACTCTATTCATAGATGGGGCGTTCCATAAAAGGGCCCACCTTCGAGGACTGAAGGAGTTGTCACCTCTTCCGCGGCGGAAGGCGGCGGAAGGCGGCGGGAGGGTGGCGGAAGGCGGCGGAGGTAAAACGAGGCCTCCTTCGACAGCGGAAGGCCGCCGGAAGGCGGCAGGAGTAAAAGATGCGCCCCCAAGAGATGACAACGTGTTTCCCCACATGTTGAGTGGGGGTTTGGTTTTCTTCTCTCCCGCGTCCAACCCGCGAAGCTCGCACAGACACACACACACACACCCAAGCACGCACGCACGCACGCACGCACGCACGCACGCACGCACGCACGCACGCACGCACGCACGCACGCACGCACGCACGCACCACCCACGCACGCACGCACGCACGCACGCACGCACGCTCGCACGCACAACACGCACACGCACACCGCACACGCACACGCACACGCACACGCACACGCACACGCACACGCACATGCACACGCACACGCACACGCACACGCACACGCACACGCACGCAAGCACACACGCACACACGCACACACGCACACACGCACACACGCACACACGCACACACGCACACACGCACACACGCACACACGCACACACGCACACACGCACACACGCACACACGCACACACGCACACACGCACACACGCACTCACGCACACACGCACTCACGCACACACGCACACACGCACACACGCACACACGCACACACGCACACACGCACACACGCACACACGCACACACGCACACACGCACACACGCACACACGCACACACGCACACACGCACACACGCACACACGCACACACGCACACACGCACA
>CAUYUJ010001735.1:0-50230 GCA_963575745.1 Prorocentrum cordatum
CATCCTCTGCAAACAAACTCCTGCATGCACCGCTCCCCTCCCTCATGAGGCCGCCACCATCCCTTTGTCAACACAGAAGGGCCCGCGCTCGAGAGGCGACGATCCCTGGCTGACCGCGCCGGCTCCGCGTCCCGAGCTTCCACGACGGCCCACGCGGGCAACCAAGGACACCAAGACGACCGAAAATGCCTTGATGACCAAGATGACCGAAAATGCCAAGATGGGCCTACTCCTCCTCCTCCTCCTCCACCTCCCCCCCCCCCCTCCCCCTCCCCCTCCTCCTCCTCATCCTCTCTCCTCGTCCTCTCTTACCCCCCCTCCTCTCCTCTCCCTCCCCCCCTTCCTGCCTCCTCAGCCTCCTCTCCTCCGTCGACGGAGTACGGCGCCAAGAGGCCAGATGCCACCAAGAGGGCCAACGAGCAAAACAACAGAATCCGTGGTGAGGCCCATGGGTTCTTGAATCGAGCTTCGCACGCTCGTCTTTTCGGCATTCCCGTCAGCCCAAGACGGCCCCAGGAAGCCTGCACCATGGCCCCGAGACGGCCCACGACGGCCACCACAACAGCCCGAAGGATGGCCCCAGAGGAACCCACGATGGCCTAAAAGGCACCAAGACGGACCCAAGATGGCCAAGAGGGCCTCCCGCGGGACCCAAGACGGCCAAGAAGGCGCCAAAGCGGTCCCACGATGGGGCCCCTACTCACCACCATACGACCAAGAATTCTAACGCCCAAGAGAGCCCCAAGGACGCGTAAGAGGACCCGGCGTAAGAGGGCCCAAAGACGACCCGAGAGGGCCCCAAGGGAGCCACATAGTTGCCTCGCAGGAGGCCAAGGCAGCCCCAAGATGGCCCAAATCAATTCGATGAGAGCTCCTCAAGGAATGAAGACGGAAGGTGTCGCATGTGACGACCTTTCTCTTTCTCCTCTTCCTCCTCCTCTCTCCAACTGCTGCTGCTGCATGCTGATGCTGCTGCTCCTCCTCCTCCTCCTGCTCCTCCTCCTCATCCTCCTCCTGCTCCTCTTATTCCTCACCACCATCATCGTCTCAATCAACAGCAGCAACTTCAGAATCAGCATCGTCGTCATCACCACCATCAGCATCATGACACCCCCCATCACCCTCATAACCAATCATCATCAGCCTCATCACGGTTCTCTCGAGCGTCACACGTGACGGCCTCCAATGCCCCCTCGAA
Source organism: Prorocentrum cordatum (assembly GCA_963575745.1). Taxonomy (NCBI): domain Eukaryota; class Dinophyceae; order Prorocentrales; family Prorocentraceae; genus Prorocentrum; species Prorocentrum cordatum. The sequence goes on from CAUYUJ010001735.1 coordinate 1,199, forward strand.
GAGTCGCCACCTAGAATGCTGGGCTGACGATGGCTCGGTGGCGGAGCTTGCTGCAGGAAACTGACATCCGCCCAACTTGCCTCGCTAGCGTTCACTGGCGGGCTCTCGGAAGTCATCGTTTATGAGTGCTGTTTGTGATGTCGTTGCTACGCTGTTGAAATACTTCTGAACTGTATCAGAAGCGATCCAGTCTTGAAGTAGGACCAGCCGCTCATAGCGTCTTGCCTGCGTGTGTAGGACCGGCCGCTCATAGCGTCTTGTCGAGCTGCATCAGAAACCATTCAGTCTTGTGTGCGTGGGTAGGACCAGCCGCTCATAACAGCGTCAAACAGAACGTGCAGCGGCCAGCGAGCTGGCAGCGGAGAACGGCGATGACGATCAAGCCCAATCTCTGAGCACCATACATACCCGGTCTCTGAGCATTATATAAAGATACCGACAAGACCACCCTGCGGGGGTGATAAGGATGGTGGGGGGGGGGGGGGGGAAGCGGCAGGCTGTCGATTTGATATGGTGCTGGGCTCGTTGGTGGTTTCTTCAACTTTTTATTGTCGCGCACATCTGCACATCCATCTATCGACCAATCTAGTGCTCGGTTTAGGCCAACCATATATCTCTATACTTCTATATATGTGTGTATCATTCGATTAGTCAATCAATCATTCAATCAATAAATGTATATATATGTGTATGGCTGTATGTATACCCATGTGTCTATCTCTGTTTCTATATATATGCATACATTCATGTATCTATATATCTCTCTGTATGTCTATATATGTATCTCTCTGTCTATCTACCTATCTATCTACCTATCTACCATCGGGACAACCATCGGGACAACCATCGGGACAACCATCGGGGCAACCATCGGGACAACCATCGGGACACCCATCGGGATACCCATCGGGACAACATCTAACAGCATCTATCTATCTATTGATCTATCTATCAACCATCGGGGCAACCATCGGGACAACCACAACCATCGGGACTACCGCCGGGACAACCGGGGGCCGCGCCCGGCGCTCGGTGGGCGGCCCTTTTGGCAGTGGACGGCCTCTACTGTGGACGGAACTCGCGCAGGTTCGCTTCGCCCGCACGCGCGACACGAACCGACACCGAAACCGATTTCCCGGTTGGGGTCACTTCCGTTCCAACCCCCCAATTTCCGATCATCATCATCCTCATCATCCTCATCATCATCATCATCAGCATCATCAGCATCATCATCATTATCATCATTATCGTCGTCATCAGAATCATCATCATCAGCATCATCACCACCACCATCATCATCAGTATCATCAGTATCATCAGTATCATCAGTATCATCAGTATCATCATCATCATCATCATCATCATCATCATCATCATCATCATCATCATCATCATCATCATCATCATCATCCGTCGTTCCAACCGCCCAAACCTCCGACTTATGGACTACGCTTCCGAGGGGGCCCCACAGAGGGCCCGCTCGCCCTCCTCTGACGATCAAGGGCACGGCCAACCATACATAGGGCAGAAAAACGTCCTTCAAAAGCATGAGACCCTCCGCCGGCCAACCGGCCTCGTACTCATACAGTCGGCCCGTGTCGTAATGATGCGCGCTAAGGATGCAAGGGGCCTTGGACGCTCATGTCGAAGCTTTTCGAACGGGGCGCGGCCAGCGATAGCGGCCAAGGATGGGCCGAGGAGGCAAGGACGCAAGGGTAATTACCCTTGGGAAGGTTGACTGTGCCCCCTCCCCCAGGATGCACAAGAACATCCAACAAGCATGTCCCCCTACGGGCCGATTTTGGGCGACAAAATGAAGAATACTACAAAAACACTCCCCAAATGCGCAAACACATAATCAAACAATAGTCCCCGGACGAAATTTCTACTATTTTTGAATATTCCTCCTGTAGAAGGACAGGCCCGATTTAACCAAGCACGAAGAACATGAGGGCACCCTCCCCGAACCGGCCTCGATCTCTGGAGAAACCAAGGGGTAACTACCGACACCGCCACTCCCCGGATCTCCCACGGGATGCGTTCTGCCGAGAACTTCGGGGCAGATCCAGCGGTGGCGACGAGGACATCCGAGAACCCGAAGAAGGGGAAAACGAAGGAAGGGCAGAGGTATGAGGATCAATTCCTCCTCTGACTCATGCCTCGGTCCGACCGCGCAGATTGCTCGAGTCGGGTCGGGCGAGGGGAGAGGGTTGAGAATCAGCTCACGTAGCTGATTTTCCCAGCGCCTCCCGGCGCCGGAGGCAACCATGTATCGAGGAATGGGCCCCTCGGTGGGGCCGAATGCATGCAGCAGATTTCGAAAACCGCCCCTTTCCCAATCCCCCCCTTTCGTCCGGCCCGATCGAGCCTCGCCATGCCGCCGTCGGCGACGCCGCCGGCGGGGTCGGCCCCCCTCCCCCCCCTGGGGCGCCTGAGCATCACGCGCTCCTGCGCCTCCTGCAGCGGCTCCTGTGTCCAGGGGGGGGATGGAGAGGAGGAGGAGGAGGAGGAGGAGGAGGAGGAGGAGGAGGAGGAGGAGGAGGAGGAGAATTCGGCGACGACGGTGTCGAGTTTCGCCTAGGCGTGCGCCGTGTCGGGAGCCCAGAAGCGCTTGGGGCCCCTAGGACGGCGCAACCCGTGGGGCCTCAGGAATTCCGAAAACCTGGGCACGGGCATCAGTGGGGTATATCTTTACCCAGAGACAGGCGTGAAATTCGCCGGCCCAACGGGCCAGAGGCGTGCTAAGATCTCCAGTAACTGCTCAAAAATATTTCTAGTTCGCGCGCGCGGGGCGGGCCCTGGGGGTCCCCGGACGAAAAATACCCCAGCAAGGTCCCGGCAAGGTCCCGGCAGACTCCCGGCAAGGTCCCGGCAGACTCCCGGCAGACTCCCGGCAAGGTCCCTTTTCGGAGCCCAGGAGGGCTCTAAACGGTGGCCCGAGAAGCCCTCCAGACGGTCCAAGAGAGCCGGGAGACGCCGAAATATCACTCCCAAACGCCTGCGATGGCCTCAAGACGGCCCAACAGGCCTTCAAGACGCCCCAAGAGGTCCCTAAGCGGCGCCCCAAGAGGGCTCCCACAAGCAAAAATCGTCCCATTCCCTTGGAAAACGTGCATTTTTAACATATCCGCCTCTTCGTCTTTCACACCTTTCAAGGCGGTCCAAGAGGCCCCCAAGATCACCCCAAGACGGCCCGAGAGACCCTCAAGACCGCTCAAAGACGGCCCAAGAGCGCTTCAAGAAGGCCCAAGAAACCCTGAAGAACTCTTTTTCGGAGCCCAGGAGGGCTCCAAATCGGTCCAAGAGGGGCCCGAGAAGCCCTCCAGACGGTCCAACAGAGCCGGGAGACGCCGAAATATCACTTCGAAACGCCTACGATGGCCTCAAGACGGCCCAACAGGCCTTCAAGACGCCCCAAGAGGTCCCTAAGAGGTCCCTAAGCGGCGTCCCAAGAGGGCTCCCACAAGCAAAAATCGTCCCATTCCCTTAGAATTATCCCGGCAAAGCAACCTAACAGCGATGTGTCTAAGTATAACTGAAACATGCAGCAGCAGTGAGAGGCACTGTGAGACCAACAGTAACAGTAATAGTGATGCAAAAGCTGTTGTCATCGTCGCGCTGAGATTGATTCCATGTGTTGTCAAACAAGGTACTGCCATGGACGCATGTCGCTTGAATGACTACATGTATAAACGAGACAGGCGGCCTGTTATTCCGAATGTGGCCTGGGAATGAGGTTCTGGGGTGTCAAGTACGAGGAATTGTATGACTGTTGCGTCCGGCTATTCCGAATGTGGCCCGGGAATGGCGTTCTGGGAACTCGAAGAGCACGAAGTGTATGACTGTTGCATCCGGTTATTCTAAATGTGGCCCGGGAATGGCGTTCTGGGATCTCGAAGAGCACGAAGTGTGTGACTGTTGCATCCGGTTATTCTAAATGTGGCCCGGGAATGGCGTTCTGGGAACTCGAAGAGCACGAAGTGTGTGACTGTTGCATTCGGTTATTCTAAATGTGGCCCGGGAATGGCGTTCTGGGAACTCGAAGAGCACGAAGTGTGTGACTGTTGCATCCGGTTATTCTAAAGGTGGCCCGGGAATGGCGTTCTGGGATCTCGAAGAGCACGAAGTGTGTGACTGTTGCATCCGGTTATTCAGAATGAGCCTGGGAATGGAGTTCTGGGAACTCGAAGAGCACGAAGTGTGTGACTGTTGGTGAAAAACGAGCGGGGCCCCCTGCCGCCCGGCAACTCCCAACGCCTGCCCGGACCCCCCTGTGGAGTGATCTGTGAGCTCTTTTTACCCCACTAGAAACCTATCAGTCTTCGCTGTTAGGTAAAAACGTGGATTTTTAACATATCCGCCTCTTCGTCTTTCACACCTTTCAAGGCGGTCCAAGAGGCCCCCAAGATCACCCCAAGACGGCCCGAGAGACCCTCAAGACCGCTCAAAGACGGCCCAAGAGCGCTTCAAGAAGGCCCAAGAAACCCTGAAGAACTCTTTTTCGGAGCCCAGGAGGGCTCCAAATCGGTCCAAGAGGGGCCCGAGAAGCCCTCCAGACGGTCCAACAGAGCCGGGAGACGCCGAAATATCACTCCGAAACGCCTGCGATGGCCTCAAGACGGCCCAACAGGCCTTCAAGACGCCCCAAGAGGTCCCTAAGCGGCGTCCCAAGAGGGCTCCCACAAGCAAAAATCGCCCCATTCCCTTGGGAAAACGTGGATCTTTAACATACATCCGCCTCTTCGTCTTTCACACCTTTCAAGGCGGTCCAAGAGGCCCCCAAGATCACCCCAAGACGGCCCGAGAGACCCTCAAGACCGCTCAAAGACGGCCCAAGAGCGTTCCAAGAAGGCCCAAGAAACACTCAAGACGGTCCAAGAGGCCCCAAGACGGCCCCATGATTGAGGTCCACAGGGGCAACCTGAACGGAAAGTTTGAGCCTCCCGCCCAAACACGCCCCCGAAATGCCCCCACAAGCCCCCAAGTAGCCCCACGAAGCCCCCAAGAGAGCCCCAAGAGGCCCCCAACAGGCCGCAAGAAAGCCCCAAGGGGCCCCCAAGAGACCCCCAGGAAGCTCCCAGGAGGCCCCCAAGAGGCCAGGCAGACCCCCCCAAGAGACCACCAAGAGGGCCCACCCAGAGCCATCCACGAGGCCTCCCAAAGTTCCCAAGAAGCTCCCACGAAGCTTCCAAGGGCTCCCAAGACCCCGCAAGAACCCGCGATGGCACAATACGGGCCGGCGGAATGAGCGAAGCGATTCAATTATGTACTTCCTCTTAGTGGGGGGGCCGCAGGGGTCGAAGAGCCCCTTGACACTATCCCTATCAGACGCTTTGGCACGAAGGAGAAGGCTGTGCCTGTGTCCAGACGGGGGGGGGGGGGGCGGCCGAAGGCAGCAGAGCCCAGGGTCGAGTCGAGGAGTGGGATCGGCGATCGGGAAGGAATCGGATCGGCGGGAGGAGTCGGATCGTCGGGGGCGGCCAAGAGGGGGGGCGTCCAAGAAGGGGGGGCGCAGTTCATGGCCAGCGGCCCATGGGTTGGGGGCCAGGGACTTAATGGAATAAGAGGACGCCATAAAATCTGAGGAAATGGCGTGGCCCACGCCATGATCTCCCCCCCTAGTTGTCACCCCCCTGTTGGCGGAAAGCGGCAAGCAAATGAGGCCTCCGCTGAGCCATCGGAGCCCGAGACGGAGCCCGAAGTCGAAGCCAACCGGAATGGGAAGCGACCGACATCGAATCGAATCGATCGGCATCGATCGAATCGAATCGAGTCGAAATCGAACTCGAAATCGAATCAAGTCGAATCGACCCGATCGAAGTCGAATCGAATCGAGGGAATCAGGGGGGGCGGGCGGAAGGGCGGGAGGGAGGGCGGGCGGCGGCTCGGCGGGAGGCGGGAGATTGGGCGCGAGCGAACGAGAGGCGGGGTGCGCAAGCGCACGACGCCGCTGCGCCCCGGGCCTGAAGCTGCCCCGACGCCGCTGCGCCCCGGGCCTCTCCCAGGGGCGCGTTCCGGCCACACTTCCACGAGGCGAAGCCGGCGGCGTGGCGACGGGGGGCCGCCCGGGCGGCCCGGGAGGGGGCAGCAAAAGAGCAGAGAGCAGCGGCATGGGTACCTGGCCCTCCCCTGAAAGCTGGGGGGGGACATTAAGCAGGTATGACTGTCGGACTTGACTGGAGAGGACACGCGAGAGGACACAGGACCCGTCCGAGGGCACGGGGGTGCCCTTGATCTGGCAGGGGCGACCTACTGATCTGGGCCGCCTGTAGTACGCGGCAGGTTCGTGTCGTGCCGACTTCGGCGCTGGTTCCTGACCCCAGCGGGGATCGCTCAGCCTCCCACGATCGGCCGTGTCTGAAATACTTACCAAAACTTTGGACGTCGGCCGATGCTGGGTCGCTGGCGTCGTTCAACGCTGACACGGGCGGCGGGGTCGCCGTCGGTCGGCACGACACGAACCTGCCGCAACCTCTCAGAGGTCCGCACAGATGTCTGGGATCGGTGCTGCGCCTCCCATCCCTGGCGCGCTGAGTGCGCCCGTGGGGCGGCGCCAGAAGCGCTGCCAGGGGGGGCCAATGCCGATCAGAAGAAATCCGCGTGGACCTCCGAGTAATCATGTAGACTTATATATATATCCCTTCTTTTGTTTTACGAGAACGAGGGGGAAGAGGAGGAGGGTGAGGAGGAGGGGGAGGAGGAGGAGGAGGAGGAGGAGGAGGAGGAGGAGGAGGAGCAGGAGGAAAAGGAGGAGGAGGACAACGGCGAGGTCGAGGAGGACTGGAATGAGGGAGAGGGAGATAAGGAGGACATTGTGGGCGGGAGGGAAGGAGGAAAAAGAGGGGAGGGAAGAGGCAGGAGACAGAAGAGGACGACGCGGAGGAGAGAAGCACACGAGAGAAAGAGGAGGACGAAGAGGCGGTGGACCCGCGTAGCGAAGGCTGCCCTCTGTCCGTGGAACTGGTTGCCGCTTCTATCCTCGGGCTCCATATGTTTTCACCCAACTGCGAGGTGTCCAACTACTTAGACGAGGCGACAGGTCACCTTGGCAAAAACGCGACGTCGCCTGCCCAAATCGTCGCCGAAACGCTCACCCAGCAAAGGCTTCAAACGCGAGGCGTGAGCCAAGGGCGCCAGCTCGGCCCTCCCTGCCGCGCCGTGCCGTCGCCGCGCGCCACACCCTAAATGCGTGGGGGGCACCGCGTCGCCGAGGTCGCAGCGCTTGCCAGCGCCGAGTCGAGAACTCGGATCGGATCGAACTGTTTGGCGGCGAGCGAGGGGGGGACATGAGAAGGAGAAGGCCTTCTCAGAAGGCGGCGGGACTTCTCAGAAGCCCTCGCGCCTTCTGAGAAATATGTTCTGTCTTCGGGGAAGGCTTAGAAAACTTCTCAGAAGGCCGTGGGACTTCCGAGCCTTCTGAGAAGGCCTTCTCCTTCTCACTTCCCCCCCTCGCTCGCCGCCGAACTGCGCGTCCGATCGGTCTGCGTCGGCGCGGAGTCGGAACGGGAGCGGATCGCCTGCGCGGAGATTCGCAAGACAACCCATGGCCGCATCGGGGCGTCGGAGTCTCGGCATCGACACGGATCTGGGCGGCCAAAATCGACATCAATCGGATCGATCGGATCGGAACGGGTTCTGGGTCAGATGGGCCTGTTTTCCACAACCTCTACTAAAAATAAGATGGGAATGGAAGGACGTGTTTTTTAAACCCGCGTGCTCGCGCCCACGAGCGAGTGCCCCTGGTCTCGGCACCCCGAGCAAGCGCGCCGGTGGCGCGCCCGCCGCAGGGTGGGCCAGCGGCCTCAGCACGTGGCGCCCTTGCCTCCCGCCTGGGGCGACTGTTCGCCCGGGAGCTCACGGCGCGCTCGCGCCGGCACGACGACACGACACGACGGGGGACGGGGACGCGACACGACCGAAGACACACGACACGACACGAAACGCACGACAACGACGGGAGGAGCCGCCGGTCCCGCCCCAGGGCGGCGAGTGCAAGGTGGGAATCCTGCACCGCCCTGGGGGAGGCCACGGGACCTGGCGACCCCCCTGGGGAAGGAAGGCCGCGCTTATGGCGGCCGTCCCCAGGGTGCGGGGGCTTGTACCCTGAAGGCCCGGTGCTCCCCGCCTGCACCAGGGGGCACACAGGCCCGACCCCCACTCTTGGGGGGCCCCTCCAGGGCGGAATGGAAGGACTTGGAGGAGGAGGAGGAGGAGGAGGAGGAGGAGGAGGAGGAGGAGGAGGAGGAGGAGGAGGAAACCGAGGGGGAGTAGGAAGAGGAGGACAAGACGGAGGACGAGGAGGAGGAGGAGGAGGAGGACCCCCTCCACCCCCTCCTACTTATTGGGAGCAGTCGTGGATCACAGGCCCATCATGGTCCGGGCCAGGAGGACAGGCGGATCTGGGTCCACGGTTCCCAGGGCGGCTCAGAGCATGGCGCGCGGCGGGCCTCTCGGCCAGGGCCCCTCCGCACGCAGTCCCGGGGGCGCCGCGGCGCAGCGCCGCGAGCCAACCGCGGCTTCCCTTGGGTGTACCACTTCTTCGGCCTGGTCTGAATCGGCTGCCTGGCGGAGCTCACCGGGGCCTCTCCCGACGCCGGACGGCACGTGCAAACCACCAGGCGCTCCAAGAGCGGCGGGGCCCCCCATCGCACTCGCGGGGGCCACCTCCCCAGCACGGCATGCGCAGCGAGCCGGGCCCGGGCCCTGCAGAGTCGCGCGGGCCGCCGCATCACCGACCCTGGTCTCCCTTTGGACGCAGAGTCTGCCCAGACGCGCTGGACCTCCATGGAAGCAGAACGTACAGTCGGGGCGTTGACCTAAGGAACCCTAAATAAGGAACGAGGCCCCTTTTCCCACAAGTTCAACTTCGATTTACCTTCGAAAACTTAAGGAAAGCCTGAGGCAAACTTTGAAACAATCAAGGAACAGCGAGCCCCTCCCCAACGCAAAGGGTTCCTTCTTCAGCGCCCCGACTGTATCACCGACCTTGGTCTCTCTTTGGACGCAGAGTCTGCCCAGACGCGCTGGACCTCCACGGAAGCAGAACGCATTCCCCCCGTGCCCACGGGGCATTGGAGGGCGATGCCGACTGGTTGCCCACATTCTGGAAGCCCGCCGTCGAGCTGCAAGGCAGGCGACGCGAGGCGCGCTCCACAAACATCGGGGTCCAGCTGCGCGGCTCGCTCGGGAGACCGGCTGCCTGCCTGGCACGTCGCGGCGCCAGCGTGACGGGGGCCGGGATCTTCGTCGTGCGCATATGAGGGCAGCAGGTGCGTGACCGCCCCGAAAGTTTTGCCTGCAACGGCGGGGCGACGGCGGGATCAGCATGCGAATCTGAGCCCTGATCGCTGGCCCCAACATTTCTTCGCAGAGTGGACAGTTCCTTTACGATTGTGGTGCAAGTTCAATTGGCCCACGAACGCCCCTCACCTTGTTGGGGATGTCCTCGCGTCTGGGCGATCCCTTTGCGTGGCCTCGCCAGCGCCGTGCGCTGTGCGACGCCGGGTCGCGCCTTCTTGTCAGAGTGCTGGTCCGTGCTCCCCTCCCTTACGCTCCTGCTTGGACAACGAACAGCGAACACCCCCCCCCTCCTCCTCCTCCTCCTCCTCCTCCTCCACCTCCTCCTCCACCTCCTCCGACCTCCTCCTCCCCCTCCCCCTCCTCCTCCTCCTCCCCCTCCTCCTCCTCCTCCGCCTCCTCCTCCTCCTCCTTCTCCTCCTCCTTCTCCTATTCTTCTTCTTCTTCTGCTTCTTCGTCCTCCTCTGTCTCCTCCTCCTCCTCCTCCTCCTCTTCCTCCTCCTCGTCCTCGTCCTCCTCCTCGTCCTCCTCCTCTTCCTCCTCCTCCTGCTCCCCCTCCTCCTCCTCCCCGCGCGTCCGCCCGCCATTCGTCCCCTCTCCAGGACCTTCCCCTCTCCAACGGTCTCCGCCCGATCCGCTGGCGAGAACGCGAGCGCGACTGCATAGCCGACGGGCCGCGCCGGACACGGGGCGCACTGGGGCGGGCGGGCGGGTGGAAAAGCGTACGGCAGGTTCGTGTCGTGTCGACCCCAGCGTTGGTTTTTGACACCGCAGGGATCGTTCAACCTTGAACGATCGGCCGCGGCCGCAACGTCCGATCGTTCAACGTCGATCGATTCTGGGTCGCCGGCGGCGTTCAACCTTGAACGCCCGCGCTGGGGTCGCCGCTGGTCGACACGACGCAAACCTACCGTACAGAAGGGGCGCTGACCCAGGGAACCCTAAATGAGGAACGAGGCCCCTTTTTCCCAATAGAATAAACTCAGCACACGCTGGCCAGGAAAAGGATACCAGGCAGGATAGGGGCGTTGACCCAAGGAACCCTAAAAAAGGAACGAGGCCCCTTTTGCCCATAAATTGGATGAACTCCGATGTTCCAACGAAAACCTCCGGAAAGCCCAAGGAGCAACGTAAAACAAGTAAGGAACACGGAGCCCCTCCCAAACGAAAGGGTTCCTTCTTCAGCGCCACGACTGTATGACGGCCGCGAAGCACGATGGGGGGAATGAGGAAGTGGAGGAGGTGAATGTGGAGTGCAAACCACTTCGTTGTTCTACCTTTCCAGCGCCCCGAAAAGGCAGATGCGTTTCACACTTTGGTCTTCAGGGGGGGGGAAGTGAAGGGCGGGGAGGACAAAAACAGGGGGGCACGAGGCGGAAGGAGCCACGACGGCGACGACAACGATCCTCCTGGCCTCTCCCTGGGCGCGCTTTGGACAAGATTTCGGATTCGTTAGTATGTGTATATATATATGTATATTAAAGGAAGAGAGAACGAACAACAAAAACAAAAAACGTGGAGGCGAGGGCGCCCCGTGAGACCCCCAACCAGGCACCGACGATCCCCTGCCCCAGATCTTCGGCCCTCGGACCTCGACCCTCGAACCGCCATCTCCGGTGCCAGGACCGTCGCCCCTCGACCCTGCGTCCTCGGCCCTTTGATCCCCGAACCAGCGACCCCAGAAGCCTCCACCCCCGTTCATCGAACCTCCTCCTCCTCCTACTCCTCCTCCTCCTCCTCCCCCCCCCCCTCCTCCTCCTCCTCCTCCTCCTCCTCCTCCTCAACCTCCTCCCTTTCCTCCTCCTCCTCCTCCCTTCCTCCTCCTCCTCCTCTCCTCCTCCTCCTCCTCCTCCTCCTCCTCCTCCTCCTCCCCCTCCTGTCCCCCTCTTCCTCCTCCTTCCCCTCCTTCTCTCCTCCTCTCTCCTCCTCTCCTCCTCTCCGCCTCCTCCGCGTCCTCCTCCGCCTCCTCCGCGTCCTCCTCTCCTCCTCCTCCTCCTCCTCCTCTCTCCCCTCCTCCTCCTCCTCCTCCTCCCCCTCCTCCTCCTCCTCCACCTCTCCTCCTCCTCCTACTCCTCCTCCTCCTCCTCCCTCGACCCTTTGATCCCCGACCCCCGAACCCTCGGCCCTCGCCCCCCACTCCTCGCACCCCGCTCGTCGCTCCTCGCCTCCTCGGCATGCGACACTCGATTCCCGGCACGCTGGACCTCCGAATCATCGCTGCCTCCGATCCTCAAAAAATGCTCGAGGACCCTCGGCCCCTCGACGCTCGGACCCCGCACCCCCTCCTCATCCGCCGCTCCCTCCCGCTGCCGACTCCGTTTCCGCGCCCTCGCCCTCGCCCTCACTCGTCCTGCTTCCTCCTCGTCCTCCGTCCCTCATCCTCCTGCTGCTGCTCCTCTGTTTCCCCCCTCGCACCTCGAACCCTGACTCCAGCCCTTCGACTGGGGAAGCAACCCGCAATATCTTCAACACCCCTCTGAAGGTGTCCCGCCCACCCTCTTCTTTTTCTCTCTTGCGACATCGCGAAGCCAATTGTCGATGCGCGGGGGTAGGCTGCAGCGCCCCCCGCATCCGCAAGCCGACGCCGCCGCCCAGGCCGCAACAACCTGGGCGGTTTGCGGGGTTGCACGGCCGTGCAAAACTGAAACGACCCTTTTTCATTGCACCCGCCTTGCAGGACACACACACACACATAAATACACACACACACACACAAATAGCAGGATTCCCAAATTGTCTTGTATTTTCTATGTTTTTGTTTTCCCCCCCATTTCCCATATTTCCCCATATTGTCTGGGGAATCGACGATCAATTGTGACTGTGTATGTTTTTCCCCTCCTGATTTTGGTCTCCGTTCCCGGCACCAGAAAACCGCACGGAAGTCACCTCGAAATCTGGAACGAAATTCTCCAGTACACTCCGGGCCCATCCTATCGTTTTCCGAACGAAGTTTGCCATGACACTTCTCGGGAGCAGAGAGCGGGCGGGGAAAAACTGCACGACGGCTCGAGTCAAAGCGGTGACGGAAACTGACGGCGTCCGTCCGCTCATCCGTGCTCTCGCCTGCAGGACCCGCCCACCCCTCCCGTCCTTCCGCGCCTGCTGTAACTTCCACAACTACGCTGCCTCTCTGTGACAGCCCAATTTCCGAAGGTGTCCCGCACACAGTCTGTGCTGTTTCTCTCTTGCGACATCGCGAGACCAATTTTCGATGCGGAGTGGAAGACTGCAGCGGGCCCTGCCTCCGCAGGCCGACCACGCCGCCCAGGCTGCGGCAGCCTGGGGTCGGTGGGGCTGCACGGCCGGCAGCGTACGCATCGGGCTCGCTGTCAGAAACCTCCCACGACCGCTGCTCCCGCACCTCAGGGAGGCAGCGGGAAGAGAAAACGGTCTGCGGTGACAGTGGTCGGCGGCCCACGAAGTACCTCGCTGGTCGCGGTTCAGCAGCACCATCCGCACGGCATGCGCCTGGGGCCACCCAGGAGGGAGAGACGCCTGGAGCCGCCGCTCCGGCGGAGACGCATGGCCGCCTTGTTGACCACACGCCGCGGCCTCTCCGAGGCGCTGTCAATGTCATCGCACCGAGCACGAAGAGCTGCCAGTTCTCCCTCTTGTCGCTCGTCGTCGGCCGCAAGCGCCTCGATCGCCTCCAGGCGCGTCGCGAAACCCTCCAGGCTCTCGCGCGTCGCGCTCGCCTGCGCCTGCCCGACACTTCCCCCATCGCGACAGCCCTGCCCTGCAGTCGCTTGCGGAACTCGCTCGCGAGGCATCGCAGCGGGTCGATGGCATGCTTCCTGGCCTGTGCCAGAGCCTGCGCCGGCGCGACAGCTCGCTACGGGTCTGGCACCTTCCGCGGCGGGACGCTCAAGGCCGTACAGCACGCGCGCCGCGCGGTGAGCGCCAGGCATCATGCTAGCCTTACGAATGCCATGCTAATGGACACTCCAACAATCCGATCATTGAATTAAACATGTGTTTAACATGTACAGCGCTTCGTGGCCCCATAGGGAGCTCCACCGAAACCCCGAGTGGGACCGCCCGCATGCGTCCGCCACCGCCCAGCAGAGCCCTTGCTCCCTGCGTTTCACCCACCCAGTACAGCATTTCGTGGCCCCATAGGAAGCTCCACCGAAAGTCCCAGTGGCACCGCCCGCATGCGTCCGCCACCACCCAACACGGCCCTTGCTCCCTGCGCGCCACCCACTACAGCGTTTCGTGGCCCACCGAAGTTTCCAGTGGCACCGCCGCATGCGTCCGCCACCACCCAGCACAGCCCTTGCTCCCTGCGTTTCGCCCACCCAGTACAACGCTTCGTGGCCACATTTGGGGCTCCACCGAAGGTCCCACTGGCACCGCCCGCATGCGTCCGCCACCACCCAGCACAGCCCTTGCTCCCTGCGTTTCACTCACCCAGTGCAGGGTTTCGTGGCCCACCGAAGTTCCCAGTGGCACCGCCGCATGCGTCCGCCACCACCCAGCACAGCCCTTGCTCCCTGCGTTTCGCCCACCCAGTACAGCGCTTCGTGGCCACATTTGGGGCTCCACCGAAGGTCCCACTGGCACCGCCCGCATGCGTCCGCCACCACCCAGCACAGCCCTTGCTCCCTGCGTTTCACTCACCCAGTGTAGGGTTTCGTGGCCCACCGAAGTTCCCAGTGGCACCGCCGCATGCGTCCGCCACCACCCAGCACAGCCCTTGCTCCCTTGCGTTTCGCCCACCCACTACAGCGTTTCGTGGCCACATTTGGGGCTCCACCGAAGGTCCCACTGGCACCGCCCGCATGCGTCCGCCACCACCCAGCACAGCCTTTGTTCCCTGCGTTTCACCCACCAAGTACAGGGTTTCGTGGCACCGCCCGCGTGCGTCCGCCACCACCGAATACAGCCATTACTCCCTTCGTTTCACCCACCCAGTACAACGCTTCGTGGCCACATAGGGAGCTCCACCGAAGGTCCCACTGGCACCGCCCGCATGCGTCCGCCACCACCCAGCACAGCCTTTGTTCCCTGCGTTTCACCCACCAAGTACAGGGTTTCGTGGCACCGCCCGCATGCGTCCGCCACCACCGAATACAGCCATTACTCCCTTCGTTTCACCCACCCAGTACAACGCTTCGTGGCCACATAGGGAGCTCCACCGAAGGTCCCAGTGGCACCGCTCGCATGCGCCCGCCACCACCCAGTACAGCCATGTTTCCCTTCGTTTCACCCACCCAGTACAGCATTTCGTGGCCCCATAGGGAGCTCCACCGAAGGTCCAAGTGGCATCGCCCGCATGCGTCCGCCACCACCCATCACAGCCCTTGCTCCCTGCGTTTCGCCCACTCATTACAGCGTTTCGTGGCCCCATAAGGGGGCTCCACCAAATGTCCCATTGGCACCGCCCGCATGCGTCCGCCACCACACATCACAGCCCTTGCTCCCTGCGTTTCACTCACCCAGTGCAAGGTTTTGTGGCCCCATAGGGAGCGCCATTGAAGAAGATATGCACAATTGCGGCACTCACAACTGCGTATGGTTGGGTCTTTCGCCAGGCTAATTTACATAGTTAAAGCATGTTTGAACCATATTTTAGACATCTGGTACTTATTTGGCAGCACGCTTCCTCTCCATTAATCGACTTCCACAATGCTAGCCATTGCCGGCTTGGGCGCGTTGCCGCCAGCAGTGACCCCGCCGTCGACGAGGCGAACTGATCGACACCCACCGCGGCGAGCACGCGCAGCGGGTCGCCGCGCACAGTGCCAAGGCTTCCAGCCCCGCCCAGGTGAGCAGGCTGGCGGCGTCGATGATGCTCTCGCGCTCGCCCGTCGTGGGGTCCATGGCGACCGCGACCGACTCTCTGCAACTCTCTACGCTGCGAATAGCTCCCACTTCCGCCACATAGAGCCGACAGAGGGTCGAGGAAGATCGACCAAAAGCAAGACGGTTCGAGCCAAAATGGCTACGGAAACTGACGGCGTCAGTCCGCTCATCCAGTTGATCCCCACAGGGGGGCGGAAGATATACACATCCACCGCCTGCCGAGGTCCCCAAAGATCGCTCCCCCGGATAGTGGGTGTGGACACATCCCCGCATGGGACTACCCCCGAAGCCCGTTGAGTTGCCTGAGTCGTTGATCGGTGAGGATACCCCTCGGTCGGAACAAGTAAATAGGAACATGATGCACGAAAGCGGTGAAGTTAGATTGGGCTGCCGCGCGCTCCCTGAAGAGGACGGAAATGGTGAAGCCACTCGACCATTGGAGTAGGAAGGCGCTCAAAGTAGAGTGGAACCTGAATATTCAAAACATACTTCCTGTCAACGACAGATAGGTAGCCCTCCCTCCTCGCCCCGTCGCTCTTCGTGATCCACCTAGGAGGAGGAGGAGGAGGAGGAGGAGGAGGAGGAGGAGGAGGAGGAGGAGGAGGAGGAGGAGGAGGAGGAGAGGGCGGCGAGGAGGAGGAGGAGGAGGTGGAGGAGGAGGAGGAGGAGGGGAGGAGGAAAAATACAAGGAGGAGGAATGAAGGAGGAGGAGGAAGAGGAGGAGGAGGAGGAGGGGGAGGAGGGGGAGGATGAGAATGAGGAGGAGGAGGAGGAGGAGGAGGAGGAGGAGGAGGAGGACCCCGCCGCCGATCGGACTCCCTGGAGCCCTCGGAGCCCTCGGCGTCGGCCTCCCCGCGTCCACGGCGCCGCTGTCCGCGCCAACGCTGGCCCGTCGGAACCCCTCGGGCGCCCGCGGCCCCTCGGAGCCGGCGGCGCGGCCAGACCCGCGGGCCCGACGGAGCTCGCGGAGCCCTCGGCGGCGGCGCTCCCGTCGGGAGGAGTCCGCCGACCCCTTGTGGGTCGGGATGGACAGACGTGCGACGTCATGTTTTTGTTCTGGGACGGCGTCCCCGGAAGTCCCGATCCTTTCCCCGGGACCGGTTTTTCATCCTGAGTCCTTTGTTTGCCGGTCCCGAGGCCCAGCAAAGGGCCCCCGGAGGCCGAAGACTATCGGGGATGGACAAACCTCCCTTTGGTAAAACGCGGTTTCGTGAAAACGACCTGAGGCCCAAACCTGGCGGGCGCAAGCCTGGAAAATAACGGCCACGGCGCCCTCTCGAGAGCCGACCACGGACAATTCACTAATCGACGTGTCACTGTTGGGGGTTCTGTCCAACCCCGAGTGGGTCTCTAGGCGTGTGAGATAATCCCCCCCCATAATCCCCCCCCAGGATCCCCAAACTGGCGATTTGACGCCCCCCCCCCCCCCAGGCCGAGCCGGACCCCGGACCGAACGCGCCACGCAATACGCTTCCCAGACGGTCCCAGGGGGCCACGATTCGCTGAAATATCGCCCCTGGACGCCCACGATGGCCTCCAGGCGGCCTCCTAAGCTGCTAAGACGCCCCAAAAGACCCTATAGATGCGCCCCAAGAAGGTCCCAAGAAACAGAAATCGTCCCATTCCCTTCGAGAAACAAACATGTTTCACATGCTCGCTTATTCTGTTTTTACAACGTCCCAGACGGGCAAAGAAACCTTCAATATCGCCCCCAGACGGCCAAAGGGGCCCCCAAGAAGGGTCGAAAAGGGTCCAACAACAGCTTACGAAGCCCCCAAGACAGCCCACGAGGGCCCCAGACGGCTCCAAGACGGAGTCCAGAGGGCACCTTTTCGAGCTTTCGTCCCCAAGACGCCCCCAGCCTGCCACAAGAACACCCCAAGAGGCCCTGCGGAACCCCAAGAGAACCTCAAAGGCCTCCAATAAGGCCCCAGGAAGCCCCCAAAACTTCGCCCAAGATGCCTCGAGGCGGCCAGATATGGCCTGCAGACAGGCCAAGATGCCACCGAAAGGTCACGAAAGAGCGCCAAGAGGTACGAAAACAACAACGAAGCAACGAGCGCCGCGCCATGATTCGGACAAGCCTCGTGAAATGCAGTCCTGAAGGCGCAATAGTTCATATAAAGGGGTCGGCGGATGTGGCGTAAGCCTATGGAATCGAATCGGCGGTCGTCGGACAGGCTGGTAAGGCTTCTGTTCAGAAATCGGACTCCGAATCGGACTCCGAGGTCGGCTCACACCGGAATCGGGAGCCATCGAAAGCGACTCGAATCGGATCGCAGGGATCGAAACTTAGGGAACGAGCAATGGCACATAAGCAAAACAACTCGGCGGTCCGCTCGGATTTCTCAGGTCGGCGCTGGACACCGCCCCTCCCTATCTCGCGGAGCGCGCCAAGGGCGGTGCCGGAGGCGCCGCCAGACGGGCCCAACGCCGATCAAAGAAATCGATGAAAAGCCGGGAAGCCTTGGAAATTCTGGAACGTATCATTGTCATGACCTCGTGCTCCTTTGGTTTTGGAACAACCAAACGGTGCCGACACCGCTACTCCCCGGACCTCTCCTGGGGTGCGCTCTCACCAGAACTTTGAGGCCACTGCGGCGGTGGCGACGAGAGCCGCCCAGGAGGCCCACAGAGGGCAGCACGAGGGAAGGGCAGAGGTATGGGCACCTCTTCCTCCCCCCATCTCCTCCTCTTCCTCCTCCTCCTCCTCCTCCTCCTCCTCCTCCTCCTCCTCCCCCTCCTCCCCCTCCCCTTCCAACCAGTGACGGCGACGCGCGGAGCGATCTCTGCCGCCGATGCAGCGCACGCCGTAGGAGGCGCTGGGTGCTGCTGGGCGCTGCGCCGGAGAGCCCCGCGGGCCAGGCCGCCTGGCCCGAGGTCGAGAGGGGGAGGGCGGCGAGGAGGAGGAGGAGGAGGAGGAGGAGGAAGAGGAGGAGGAGGAGGAGGAGGAGGAGGAGGAGAGGAGGAGGAGGAGGAGAGAGGAGGAGAGGGCGGCGAGGAGGAGGAGAGGAGGAGGAGGAGGAGAGAGGAGGAAAAATACAAGGAGGAGGAATGAAGGAGGGAAGGAATACAAAGGAGGGAGGGAGGGAGGAGGAGGAGGAAGGAGAGGGGGAGGAGGGAGGAGGAGGAACAAGGAGGAGGAAGAGGAGGAGGAGGAGGAGAGGAGGTAGGGCACCTTTTCCTCCTCTGAATTGTCTTTTTCTTTCTCCGACCCGTCGGAGCCCTCGGAACCCTCGGCGCGGGCGGCCCGTCCTGGGCGCCCGCGGCGCCGCCCTCCGGAGGCGAGGCGGCCAGCAGGGCCTGGGCGCACAGGGGGAGAGGCCCCGTGGCGGCGGGAGAGCCCCGCTCCCCTGGAGGACCGCGCGCAGAGGCACGAAGTCCTCCTCCTCCTCCTCCTCCTCCTCCTCCTCCTCCTCCTCCTCCTCTTCCTCCTCCTCCTCCTCCTCCTCCTCCCTCCTCCTCCTCCTCTCCTCCCCCTTCCTCCTCCTCCTCCTCCTTCTCCTCCTCCCCCCTCCCTCCCTCCCTCCATCCCTCCTTTCCTCTTCCTCCTCCTCCTCCTCCTCCGCCTCCTCCTCCTCCGCAATGGAGGCCCGTCCCCAAGAGACCTTCCACAAGAAACCCAACCCTGAGACCCCGGGACGTCCACGGATTTGTGGGATGGGAGCGTCACGCTTCTTATCGCAAAACCATTGGAACCCAAGAAGCCCAGGGCACCCTGGAGGCAAGCAGGGTGTTTCTTGGCACTGTAATGTTACTCTTCCGAGAGGGACGCCAGCGGAAGGGACGTCTGAGACCGCGGCGTTGCATGTGAGACTTCGAAGAGGCGAGTGGGATCGTCATGCGGCGACCCCGTGGGCGAAGCCGAGCGGACTTCAGAAATCTGCATCGCCCGTTAACAAAAACAATACATCCCTTTCCATGGGGTCCCTTGTGGAAGCACATGATCTATTCCGAGAGTCTCTGAGAATCGGCGTGTTTGGAGGATGTATCGGGCGCCGCGGCCGTTTCAGAGCGTAGCGAAGCGCTCTGAGAACGTTCTGGAGCGCTCTGGACCGATCTGTCTCGATTCGAGGCCTGCCTGAAGTCATCTGGACCCTGTGCTATGGGGCATCGCAGGAACGCCACAAGACAGCGTACAGTGTGCACTTGTCTGGACGGTCCTCCAGGCGACAGATGTTGAAACCATTTGGGCCACCATCTGCCACTGAGCGGTGGACGAACGTCACATTGTAATGGGCATCTTCCTGGCTCCTCTCCCCTCCGCTGGGGGGGGGGGCAAATCTAGGCAAGCGCTTTCCACTACTCGCAGAGTAACTACTCGCAAATGGCCTGGATCCGCCATCGGCGGAAATTTGCGATACACTGCATCGATATGTACTGTTTTCGAAGTTTGCGGGTAGGTACTTTGCGAGCAGTGGAACGCGCTCGGTGAACATCGGGAGACAAAGACAACGCTCTGCATTCTTCGGCGAACGCCCAGGTTTTCAAAAGTGGGAAGGAGGAGGAGGAGGAGGAGGAGGAGGAGGAGGAGGGCGGAGGACGAGGAGGAGGAGGAGGAAAGAGGAGGAGAAGGAGGAGGAGGAGGAGGATTAGGAGGAGGAGGAGGAGGTGCCCGCCGCTGACCCGACCTTTTTCGATCGGGGGCGAGCGCAGTGCATGCCCACGCGCAGCAGTACTGCGTATACGCCCCTCGGACCCGCGCGGGGGGAAGGGTGTTTGGAGTCTCGAAACGGTGCGGTGACACACCGTGCGGTGACCTCGAAATCCCCCAAGACCTCACCGCACGGTCCGTCAGCGCACGGTCTTGGGAACTCGGATGCCCCAATCGACCGAGACGTCCTCGGAGAACGGCCCGAGTCCCAAAACCGTGCTGTGACCCCGAATCCCCACCGACTCACCACACGGTGTGGTCACCACCCCGTTTGGGAGCCCCCGAGGGTGGGGAGGGCGGGCCCGTTCAGCCTGGCCATCGCCAGACCCTACCAAAATGACAGTCTCACACGATGGCATGGAGAGAAACTCTCGGAGGTCTGGGCGGACATCCGAAACCTTAGGCGGATGTCATCAGCGGTGCCTGATCGGGAGCGTCCTCCTGTAGGGAGCTCCACCGAAGGCCCCAGTGGTAGCGCCCGCATGGCGCCACCAACTTCGGCACACCTCTCACACGCTTCGTGGCCCTATAGGGAGCTTCGCCGAAGGCCCCAGTGGCCGCGTCCGCATGGCGGCACCGAACCGAATTCGGCACACTTCCCACATGCTTTGTGGCCCCATAGTTAGGGAGCGCCGCCGAAGGAACCAGTGGCAGCGTCATCATGGCGGCACCGCACCTGGTTCGGCACAACCCTCACGCGGTTCGCGGCCCCGTTAGGGAGCTCCGCCGAAGGCCCCAGTGGCAGCAGCGGCATGGAGGCACAGCACCCATGTCGCCTCACCCCTCGCACGTGTCGTGGCCCAAAAGGAACTCTGCCAACAGGATGGCACGCGAGGATGTCGGGATCAGGCAAAGCAACGCCTCGGAAAGGCCGGAAGGCGAAAACGCCCAGACTTAGCAGGGGTAGCAGCATCATGCCGTCGAATCCCACCAGCCTTTTAGGGCGTAGGTGGTCTAAGGTGTTTTGTCTTCCATCTGCCCCTCTGCCCCTTCGCGGAAGGTTTACCCCTCCTCCTACCCCCTCCCCTGGACCTGGACGGGGGGTCCCCCGAGGGGTTGAAGCGTCCAAGATGGCTCAAGATGGCTCCAAGAGCGCCTCGGAGAGCCCAAGATGAACTCCGATATGGCTGAAGATATTCCAAGATGCCTCCAGATCGGCTCCCAAGATACTCCAAGAGGCCCCAAGACCGCTCCAAGACGGCTCCAAGTGGCAAAAGAGCTTCCACAGGAGGCCCCGAAGAGGCCCAAGTCCTTCCAAAACTGAGGAAAGTCAATGTTGTTTGCTTTTTCGCCTTTTCGCTTCCGATGGCCATCCGAGGCCTGAGGATGGCTCCAATATGGCCCAAGAGGGCCCCGGGAGAGAACCACGAGCGCCCCAAGACGGCCCCAAGAGCGCCCAAGATCGCTCCAAGAGCACCCCAAGAGCGCCGCAAGAGGCGACTTTGGGGGCTCCCAAACTCCCCTCTTTCTTGATCGATGTCCTTCAGATGGCCAAGAGCGCCCAAAGAGGGTCCCAAGAGGCGCCCAGACGGCCCCAAGAGGCGCCCGAACGGCCCCAAGAGGCGCCCGAGATGCCTCCAAGAGGCTCCCAAGAGACCCCCAAGAGGCTTCAAGAAGATCCCCGAGGCACCCAAGACGCTCAAAGACGGCCCTGAGCTCCCCAAGATGCCCCATCTTCTTCTGCTTCTCCTTCTCCTCCTCCTCCTCCTCCTCCTCCTTGTCCACTGTCTCTTCCTCCTCCCTCCTCTTCGCCCTCCTCCTCCTCCTCCTCCTCCTCGTCTTCCTCCTCCTCCTCGTCCACCATCCTCCCCCCTCCTGGGGTACTCATCGGACGGGTTCCCCCGCCCGTTCTTCTCCTGCATGCCCCCCCGCTTCTCTGATCCAAATCCACTCCCCCAGGCATCGTGTCCGGATGGGCTGACGGGGATGCGCGAAGCGCCGGCAGCTTCCGGGGCCGGCACCTCGTCGATCAGCTGCAGGCGAGGACGGTCGGGAGGACAGGCAGGGACACTTGATCGGGGGTCTGCTGACCCGGGTCATTCGGACCCGGGTCAGCAGGAAACCAAACAACTGCAATGCTGGAAAAAAAACTGCAACGCAGTGCTTCGCAAACCCAGGTCAGCCAATATGCGCGGCCGCCTCGCGGCCACGAGCGGCTCGCTGACCCGGGTCAGCCAAAGGGGGTCTTCGCAGGATCTTGCAGGATCTGGTGCCCTGGCTGACCCCCGTTTGCATTGACCTTCGTCTCTTAAGCTCCGACTTGTACAGGGTCCGACCGTCCTGGCATTCCTATAGGCCTACCACGAAATCCTCGTAGAACCCAAACATGTTCTAAGAAGAAAACCCGAGCATCAGCCCGATGTGTTTAAACAAGACAGTCCCAGCTAGACATGTTCTAACTTTTCGTGGAAACCAACAAAGTTCTTAGAGCATTCTTTGGTAGGCCTATAGGCGAGCCAGGACGCTTCGCAACTGCTTTAGACACTAGATTTAGACTTAGGTCGGGCATGTCCTCCTACAGGCGGATTTTGGGCGAACGGAAACAAGTCACAAGACACCAGAAGAAAAAACTGCATCAACATAAACGTTTGACGGTCCGAGCCGACGTCTTGGATTGGTACTTGGCCCGCCTCCCTGGCGCGCGGGGCGCGCCAAATGCTGCGCCGGAGGCGTCGCCAGGGGGCCCCAGCACGGATCCAAGAAATCCGCGCGGAGCGCCGAAAATTTAGCGTTTGTTTGGGCCCCCGATGTATCCCGGGTAACTTGGGTCCGGGGTAACTTCGGTTTGGACTCCCGAAAAAAAACTAATCCGAAAATGGCCCTGACCCGCATTACCCCTGATGATCTGGGGCTCTGGACGCCCGAATCATCCAGGGTAGCTCGGGCCTGGGGCAGCTCGGGTCCGGCACCCCGAAAGAAACGAACCCGAGCCAGCCCTGACCCGAGTTGCCCCGGATGATTCGGCGCTCTGATTGTCGTGCCGCTCGTGTCCTTCGGGGCGCGCGAGGGCAGCGGCGACAAGAAGCAGCTGGCGAGAGCGGCTGGCGAGACACGGGGAGGACAGCGGCGGACAGCGGCGCGGGAGCACTCTGCGCCTCGCTCTCTCCGGCCCAACCCCTGCTGCGCCTCGTCCTCCTCCTCCTCCTCCTCGTCCTCCTTCTCCGCCTCCTCATCGTGGTCATCGGGTGCTCCTCCTCCCCCTCCTCCTCCTCCTCGCTCTCAGCCTTGTGCCCGTCTGTCTCTCTCTCTCTCTCCCTCTCTCTGACTCTGTGGCAACTGGAGGCGGTGGGGCATGGAGCCCGACAAGAATACTCCTCGCCCTTGTCCTGCCCGCCCTCCTCCTCCTGCTTCTCCTCCCCCTTCTCGTTGTCCTCTCCCTTCGACTTCCCACACATCCGAAGTCCTGCTGTTGTTCGCACAATAGACCCAGAGGACTAGCTTGACATGCATAATACACGTTTGAGGTGCATGGGGCCCGGTAGAGGCCCCCTGAAGCCGAAATGCGTCAAACAGCTTCCGTCGCTGGAGGGGCACAGACAGTGTCACAACGACACGCCGCCGTGGGGAATCCATCGGCGCGTCACCGCCGAAGAAAAGGATGCCGATGAGCAGCTCGCTGTAGCACGCTGACGGGCTCCTTCAGTCGGACTCGATTGGGAAGGACGCGCGAGAAGACACAAGACCCTTCCGAAGGTCGGGTCGGGCGAAAGGGGGGGATAGCAAGGGGGGATTTGAGAATCAGCTCACGTAGCTGATTTCCCCGGCGCCTCCTGGCGCCGGGAGGCGCCCATGTATCGAGGAATGGGACCGGCGGCGGGGCCGAAACCAGCTGCATGCAGCAGATTTCGTTACCCCCCCCCCTTTCCCAATCCCCCCCTTTCGCCCGACCCTTCCGAAGGCCACGTTGCCACATAAATGCAGGAGGCATGGGTCGCAAGACGCAGGACACAAGGGTGCCCTTGATCTGGCAGGGTCGACCTACTAATCCGTGCCGCCTGTAACAGCAACGTGTCATTGATACTATTTCTCCCGGGCCACTCTTGATTGTGCTCACGGCGCGAGGATGTCACGGTTCTCATCCTTTTCCTGCTCCTCAACATTGAGGGGCAACGGTCAGGGCGGAGGGGAGGGGAACATCCACCTGAAATCGTTGCTACATCGCTGACACGCCAGCGACAACCCCCGATGGCGAATCCCAAAGCTACTGGGCGGGGTGGGCCATGGGGCCCCCGGCGGCGATCAGTGAGCGCTTGAGGGTCGATGCGTCCCCCCCCTCCCCCCTGAGCCTGGGCCCCTCCCCCTCCCCCTCCTCCTCCCCCTCCCCCTCCCCCTCCCCCTCCCCTCCCCCCCCTCCTCCCCCTCCCCCTCCCCCTCCTCCTCCTCCTCCTCCTCCTCCTCCTCCGCCTCCTCCGCCTTCGGGGCACCCCCTGGGCTTCCAACGGCCACTCAAAACGACCCGAGCAGCCCCGGGACGCTCTCGGCGAGGCGAGGCTGCTGGAGAGCGAGCGCAGAGGCTGGCGAGCGGCCGAGAACCAGGATTCAAGGCGGGCCTGTCCCTCTACAGGAGGAATCTTCAAAAATAGTAAAAAAATAGCAGTGCGACCCTACCTAGGAGTTGGAGGATCTAGGAAAACAACAACAATATGAAGCTAAGTTAAGCTAAGTTAAGCTAAGGTAAGATGAAATGAGCTAAACTAGGATGAGATAAGCAACGCGAAGCTAAGGGAACGTCACTGGGGGAACCGCGGGGCGGATACTGGGGGAACCGCCCGGGGCGTGCCCCACTGCCCGGCCCTTTAAGCCTCCGAATAAGAACCCTTCTAGGCAGAGCCTAGGTAGGGAATATTATGGGAACCATTTGGTGAGCATTCTTTGGCGATGTTTGAATATTGTTTGGGGTATTTTTGACTTTTCGTCCAAGATCCCTCGGTACGGGGACATGCCCGACTGTGAGCCAGGGGGCAAACGCCCGGACATCTCGAGCCCAACCTTTTCCCCCCCGAGCGAGTCGCCCCCCCCTAGCAGTCGGGCAGGGGATCGACTGCAGAATTGGTCTGCCCCCGAATGGATTGCCTCGTCGAATCTACGAAAACGAGGCAGAATGTCCCGTGCATCTGCGAACACTCTACGCATGCATCGTAGGTTCGACGGGGAAATCACTGTTGGCGCACAGTCGGGTCGTTGACCTAAGGAACCCTAAATAAGGAACGAGGCCCCTTTTGTTCCCATCAGTTAGGGTTTGATTTCCCTATCGAAAACCTAAGGAACACCTAAGGCAAGCTGTGAAACAATTAAAGGAACACGGAGCCCCTCCCCAACGAAAAGGGTTCCTTCTTCAGCGCCCCGACTGTAAGTCAGTTTTGTAGTCGACCCCATACTGGAAACATTGCCCCTCACACCTTCGGGGCCGGCCCCGACCTCCTGGCACCAGGGCGGCGGCGGCGGCCCCTTTCCCCCGCCCTCCCACCCCCCCAGGAAGGCCGAGGCCAGGGCCGCCACGGGGGGGTCGCCCAAGCAGGCTCCAGACGAGCTCGAGGAGGGCTCCTTCGGGCGGGGGAGGCGCGGAGGGTGAGGAAGAGGAGGAAGAGGAGGAGGAGGAGGAGGAGGAGGGGAAGGAGGAGGAGGAGGAGGAGGAGGAGGAGGAGGAGGAGGAGGAGGAGGAGGGTGGAGGAGGGGAGGAGGGTGGAGGAGGAGGGTGGAGGAGAAGGAGAAGGAGAAGGAGAAGGAGGAGGAGGAGGAGGAGGAGGAGGAGGAGGAGGAGGAAGGAAGGAGTTTGGCCGAAGCTGCCTTTTCGCCCGCAGGGGGCAGGCAGAGGGCAGAGCCGGCCCAACCCCAGGTGTGTCGGGGGCACCGTAACCCCGGCCACGACTGTGTTCCGCGGCTCCAGGCCAGCGGAGCCCGCCTGGCATAGAAGATTACGAGCACACAGGTCCTGGTACCGTACCATCCTCCGCTTGGCCAGCGCCAAGCAAGTGCTGAGAGCGCACCACAGTCGTCAGGGTGTGCCGCACAAGAAGGAGATGTCCAGCCAGATTTCAGGATGGAGGTGCCCGTGTGGGGAAAAGGTGCCAATCACGAAGTGGAACTGCAAGTGCGGCACTCATTTCAATCAGCGCATCCAGATGGTATGGGCGAGAAGGCCGAGGAGCGCCAGTCGAGCACCGTGGCAAGAGCAGGCACTCCACCAGCCGTCCAAGGCGGCAGTCAACAAGATGATAGCCACGGTGAGGCCAATGTCCCTGCAGGAGGCCGAGGTCAACCTGACGTGGGACCCGCCGCCGCTGGACGAGTCCAAGGTCGCAGCGTACCGTGCCAAGGCAAGATCGAAGATGGAGACGCTCGCCCTGTCCGCCATCGCAGCCAAGGCCGCAGATATGGACGACGCAGAAGCTCGCTACGAGATAGCGATGTGGAAGGCCGCGCTGATTGCACTCAAGCCGATCGCCCAGCAGATCGCGGACACGAGGAACAGGAAGATGCGCCTCGACGACAAGATCCGCAAGATCAAGTTCGATCAGATGAAGATGGCGGAGGAGGAGGAGGCAGCCGTCGCAGCAGAGATCGACGAGCTCAAGGCTCAGATCGACCAGCTGGTCCAGGAGGAGGCCGAGCAGGTGGACGACGCCATGCAGGTGCAGCAGCCAAGCCCGCCGCCACCACCTGCGGTGCCAGCAGGCAGTGCGGCCCCAGCGGCCACAGGGTCAAGGCCTACCGCCCCCGCGCCCCCTCCTCCTGGGCAGCATGGACCGCCCTGGCGTGCATGGCAGCAGCAGCAGCCGCAGCAAGCACAGATGCCAGTCATCCCGCAGCACCTCATGGTGCCAGTGGTCCCCCAGCAGTGCTTCGACACCACGAGCATCAAGGGCCATGGCAAGGGGGTGCAGGCTGCGGCGCCAGCGTACGGAGGGCATCCAGTGCCACAGGGCCCAATCGTCGGGGGCACCATGGCAGAACAAGCGTGCCAGCTCAATGGTGTAATCCAGCAGATGGAGAGCAACAAGCAGCAGTTCACAGCCATGCACGACCAGATGCAGCAGATGCAGCAGTACATTGTCGGCCTGACCACGGCAATCAGCGACCTCAACAAGCAGAAGATTGCAGCAGAACGTATGCCAGCACCGCCGTCACCAACAGCGAGTACGGAGGCATCGACTCCAGGGCTGGGGGTAAACGCTACAGCCACGCCACAAGGGGATCTGGGGTTTCGCATGGGCCCGATCACCATCGCCCTCTGAGCCTCGCGCAGGCCTTCGAAGAGTCGCAGCAGGAGCAGATCCCATTCGAGGGCACGCTCACCCCCATCTCGCCGACCCAGGAGGTCAAGGAGATCGAGTCCATCCCAGGCCCGCCGAGATCGATCGCGGGCTACCAGGACAAGTTTGGGGGGCCAGACTCAGCGTTTCCGAGGACCGCGTCGGAGGCCATGAAGTCGGGGGACAGTCCGGCCAGGAAAATCCAGAGGGGAGACGACGAGATAGTCGAGATCACGGACGAGGACCACCAGGCCGAGATCCTGGCCAGGGAGGGCGGAGCGTGAGTTGGGGCCAGAGGCATAGCAAGCTATTTAACGCCGCTCTCCCTGTCAGCCTCGCTCCGACCCAGCCCAGGGTCCCTCCCTCCCCCGTCTTGGTTTCAGCCCTGCGCAGGCGCCCAGTTATCATTTCCCTGGAAGCCTTGTTCAATTTTGAAGGGGATCAGTCCGTCCCCCCCCCTCCCTCGTGAACCTGGGGGCCCGCCGTCCGCCCAGGGCCACGGGCCCGAACCTACTCAAGACGAGAACCCATCTACCGTGCCCAAACAATTTTGCGTTCCGTGTGACAGTTGGGGTGACTTCACGCGTGTTACATCTGCGTTGGGCCCGCGTGTCCGTCTCTCTCGTCAGGTTCCCCTTAATGATCTCCATCCCTCCGCCAGGCTAGCTTGGGAGTTAGCCGAGCCGCCGCAGGCGACACACACAGCCATCGAGATCTATTCCGACGGCTCGTGGCAGCCCGACGACCCAGCCGAGTCGAGTTGGGCCGCGACCGTAGTTGCCAGATCCACCGACAGCACCGATGGTCAAACCAAGGTGCATTGCTGCGGCTACCTGCGGGGGCAGGCGGCCAGGACGACACCAGGGGGTATAGATTTGACCAAAGTTTCCAGCACTACGTTCGAGATACTAGGTATCTACAGGGGGATGCTGTAGATTTTGGCTGGGGCCCCAGGGGAAAACGGGCACCCCATTCTAGACTTCAATCGTAGACCCCTGGTGTCGTTTCTAGTTGATAACACCACCTCATTTGCCTTGACCCAAGTGCACGTTGTGGCCACGGGCGTAGATGGCCAGTTGGTGAAACTGGCCAGGCATGCTCTAAGGGTTGCCAGCAGCAGAGCCGACATTTCCGTTTTTCACGTCCGTTCCCACGTACTGCAGGTTCGTGTCGTGACGACCCCGGCGTTGGTTTCTGACACCGCGCTGGATCGTTCAACCTTGAACGATCGGCCGCTGCCGCAATGTCCGATCGTTCAACATCGATCGATTCTGGGTCGCCGGCGGCGTTCAACCTTGAACGCCCGCGCTGGGGTCGCCGCTGGTCGACACGACACGAACCTACCGTAGGTAACCCATGGAACGAATGCTCCGACTCGCTTTGCAAAACAGGTTCTGCGATTAGCCTCGAAGTTCCCGAAGAGGTCCTGGGGGGCTTGACCTTTAAGCAAGAAGTGGAATGGGATTGGATTCGCCGACTCCCTGACAGATTACGTGCCCAGTATCCCCCCCTGGTCCAGGGAGATTTCAGGGGCCCCCTTGTGCAGCAGGAAGCGAGCGAGGAGCGCATCCGCAAACCGGTGGTCGTGAAGAAGACCACCACGTCAGTGGACATTGAGTTTAAAGTCGTGTCGTTTAACGCCCTCTCGGCCTCAGACAGGGATCAAGGTGTTATCCTGCCAGTGCCACAGAGAAGGATGCTCAAGAAGACGTCGCCCCCGCAGGCCCACAGCAGGGCCAGAGCCCACGGGCCGCACCTCAGGCTCCAGTTTAGGGAAGCCAAGATCCTGTCGGTCGGGGCCCAGGAGGCCAGAAATCCCCAGGGGGCCAGGAGTGCCGAAGGATACGAAGTATTCTCCTCAGGACACGCCAGGGGCAACCTAGGGTGCGAACTCTGGGTTGCCCAGGATGTGCCCTATGGGACCAAAGGAGGCACGGAGTTGTTCCTCGCCAGGAAAAACGCCCACATCCTTCACGCCGACCCCAGGAGGCTGGTGGCCAACATCAAGGCCGCCCACTTTAAAGTTCGAGTGGCTGTGCTGCACGGACCCCGCAGCACTACCTTTGCCTCTGACGAAGACAGAGCTGCTTGGTGGAGAGACACGGACGAGCTCATCGTCAAGTTTCAAGTCTCAGTCACGTTGCGCGATGCCAACGCGAGAGTCGGATCCCTTGTCTCCGAGAGTGTGGGAAGACAAGGGTTTTGTCAGGAGGAGGACGAAGGAGGAGAGTACTTCCACGCGCACCTTCTTGCGACCAAGATGGTCGCCCTTAATACTGTGCTCCCCCAAGCCTCGGAAGGCCACACCTGGGTTTCGCACGCGGGGTCCCCGCATCGGATTGACTACGTCTGCTCTGACCCCGACCTCACTGCGGTGGCGGTCAACACGTATGTATGGTATACGTTAGACGGACAACATGCCAAGCCAGACCATTTTCCAGTTATTGTTCATTTCAAGAGACCTGCTGCCCAGACGGCAGTCAGGCATCAGCAGCGATATGAGTATCGCAAGATCACGGACTCCGAGTGCTGTAAAGGGTTTAGGGCCAGGATTGCGTCCATCGAACCTGTCAGATGGGAGGTTGGGGTTAACGAACATGCCAAGATTATCGAGCAGAGTATCCTGGAAGCGGCTGCAGAAGCCGTCCCCCCCGACCCCGCTCCCCCGCCCTAGAAACCTTACGTTAAGCAGGGAACCCTCCACCTCATCAGGCTCAGGAGGAGAATAAGAACGATATTGAGAGCGTTCAGGAGAATGGACGCCACGGGCATCCTGGACCTTGCCCAGCAGTGTTGCCCAACGCCGCCCCCGATGCTGGTAGGAATACCAGAGGAGGCCCAGGCTCTGTTCATGCCCATCATGCTACAGGGCCTCAAGTTGCCCACCAGCAATTTCTCCGCCAGCAAGTTGGCGGACGCCGCGGCGATGTTCATCCGCATGACCCACAAAGTGGTCAAGAACCTCATCATGGCGGCCAAAACAGAGCTGCTGCAGCAAACGGGGGAACTCCTCACCTCGTCGCTCACCGCTGGATCCGCCAAAATGGAGTGGGCCCACCAGAAAACCCTTGCCCGTATGGGGGGGGGGCTACATCCAAGTACCCCAAAGCCCACCTCCCCATGATGAAAGAAGAAGACGGGGAAGTTTTTCAGTGCGCTGAGGACATCGCCGATAGGTTTTTGAAGCGTTTTGCCGAGATGGAGGCGGGGAAGACCCTCCAGCCATACCTGCTTGTGCATGAGTATACCACCCATTGCCGAGCCACGTGGGACAGAGCCCCAGACGTTGTCACGTGCCCTCTGAGCTTTATGGAACCCAGGGATAGGTTGCAGGAGAGCTTCATGAGGTCTAAGTCGGGGAAGCAGCCAGGGCCGACAGGTCTCAGACACGAGCTGTTGAAGGTCGCCGCTCCAGAGATGGCGAACATTCTCTGCCCCCTTTTCATGAAAGTCACGGTCCAGGGTACCGAACCAATTTCCTGGAAGGGCGGTTGGGCGGTCCCCGTTCCCAAAAAGCCCCCCCCCTGTGTTTCTTCAAAAATTATAGTGAAATCCTGCTGGGGGAAGTGGTGGCCAAGCACCACCACTCCTTCTTGAGGGCGCTTGTTGCCCAGGTTGTTAAAGACCTCGCGGGGCCCAACCAAATGGGGGGTTTACCTGGGAGAGGCACCGACTTGGCCTCTCTGGCCACCAGGACGGCCCTCGAACTCCTCAAGGCCCAAGGGAAAACTGCCATCCTTATGTTTTCGGATCTCAAGGACGCGTTTTATAGGGTCCTTAGGCAATTTGTTGTGGACAGTGATCCTCTAGACGAGGACGAAGTGGTTGACAGGCTTCAGATCCCGCTCACGCTAGTCCCATCTTTTCAAGCTCTGCTCAGGCAACCGGCCCTCCTTACCAACAAGGCTCACCCTCAGCTCGCCCGCGTGGTGTCCGAGGCAACGGGAGCAACGTGGTTTGGAGTCAAGCTTGCCACGAGCTTAGCGCTCCCCGAGACAGGCACGCGAGCTGGCATGCCGCTCGGGGATATTCTGTTTATCGCCGCGTTCGCCCCTGCTCACGCTAAGGTGCACCAGCGGCTTAAGCAGAGAGGTTTGCTCGTCCCAGTGCAGCGCATGCTAGATGAAGCTTCAGTTCTCTGTGAGCAGTCTTTTTCTAGGGACGAGTACGGGGCCCCTGACAGTGAAGATCTCCAGGGAGCTGCTTTCATGGATGATCTCCTCACCCTGGCCACCCCCCCCTCCACCCCCGAGTGGAAGCCAGCGGTCCAACAGATGGCCAAGATCGTGCACGAAGAACTCATCAGAGTGGGGTTCACCCCCAACTACGACAAATGAAAAACTGAATTAATGGTAGTTTTCTCGGGAGAAGGGTCCATCGCGGCCCGCATCGAGTACGAAGAACAGGGCACGCTCCAAGTCGGAGCGTATGGTATTGAGCTTCACAAGGCTGAATGCTACAAGTACCTGGGGTCCATGCTCCACCGCGGGGGGTCGTGGGGCCCTGAGGTCCACCTCCGAGGGCACGACCAGGCTGTGGTCCTTGGACCTCTCAGGAGGACTGTCTTTGGTCTGAGGGACCTCCCAAAGCAGACTAAGATCAAGTATGCCGTCGCCCTGTGCTGCTCGCGGTTTTTGTACCAGGCTGCGCTATGGACGCTGCCAGTCAAGACTCTCGCCCGTGCGGAAGGAAAATATCTTGACGCTTACAGAGCTGCGCTCAAACCCGACCTCCCGAGGCCACCTGAGCCCAAAGCGTCCCGTGAAGAGGTCCTTGTGAGGGCCCAAAAACCTTCCCTGTCTCTCGTGCTTCGCCTCAGGAGGCTCAGGTTTCTCCCCAGGGTCCTCCGAAACGGCGCTAAGGCCGTGCTTGGCATGTTGGACTTGCTCTCGTCTAGGGAAGGCACGTGGGCCTCCCTTTTGTCCCAGGACTTGGATTGGCTCCCCCACCACGTCTCGCTGCCTCTCTCCCTCTCCCCTCCTGGTGACAAACATTGGTGGATCGACCTTGCTTTCCGAGAGCCTAAGACGTGGAAGGGGTTGTTGAAAAAGGTCGAGGTCGGGGCTACGAGGGCTGAGCTCGACTCTGCCCGTTTGACGCTGTGGCGTAGGGATATCAGGGCTCTGTGCGTGGCGACCCAGGTTCCCCCTCCCCCCACTTGCGGACTCGACGATCCCGATGTGATTTACCTGTGTCCTGAATGTGATGCCACGTTTATTACCCCCCATGCCTGGGCCACACATAGGGCGAAGCATCACCCAGAAGTTGACCTGGCCAGGACTGTTGCATTAGGGAGTGTGTGCCAGTCCTGCAATAAGGAGTTTTTCACGAATTTAAGGTTGCTTAAGCACCTGAGACATGGGCCAAAGTGTGCTTGCCCAATCTTGTCCTGGCCCTCAGGCCCCTCACCCAGGAGCAAATTCAGCAGCAGCGTGACCTCAACGTGGAGTGTGCTACTGAGCTTGCCTCCAGGGGGTTGTATGCAGAGCAGGCGGAGAAACAAGTCTTTAGGTGTATCGGGCCTGGCCTCAAGGGTGCTTGCAGTGAAAAATGGCAAAAACTGTCCCCAGTGGCGAGAGTGGCAGCGGACTTCCGAGCTGCAGAGCTGCAACCGCCAAGCCCCATTCCCGTCCCGCCGCCGATTGGGCAGCACTTTTACATCATACTGATTGGAGGTGGTCCAAGAAGGCCAAGCGACTTGCAAGCAGCTATAGATCGGAGCGCTGAAGAAAAAGGTCTCAGGATGATCGTGCTCAATCTAGCTGCCGGACAGGGCAGCACCATGGAGAGACCAGAGGTGAGGACCCTGGTCGATTTGATTCTTTCTGGTCGAGTATGGGCTGTCATCTCAGGGCCGCCGTGCGAAACCTTCAGTAGGGCACGCTGCAGGCCACCTTTGCACAAGAAGTTTTTTCCCAGAGTCGTCAGATCTCCTGAATGGCCCTGGGGGATGCCCAACAGGTCGGCTCCTGAGTGGGACCAGATTGCCCAAGACAGCGAAGTTTTGAGAGCGACGGTTCGATGTGCTGTTGCGTGTGCGGCTGTAGGCGCCAAGTTTCTCTTTCTCTTTCCTGAGGCCCCCAGAGAAGCCCATGTAGCCTCATGCATGGACCTACCAGAGGTCAAGTACGTGTGCACCCTCAGAGGGGCCGAATATTTGTCCTTCGATATGTGCGTTTTTTGGTGCTGACACTGTAATGCCCACCACGGCAATAGTTATGAATTGTCCAGGCATGGGGGAAGGTTTAAGGCATCGTAGGTGTTACCACGGGGCCCACATGGTCCCAGAGGGGCCCAGGGACTTCCTTCCGCCCGCAGGCCTCTTTCGCACCGTCGCCCAGGTAGTGCTGGGCCAACTGCAGCCCGCTGGGGCGGGACCAGCGGACACGTTCCGCTACGTGGAGGCCAGCGCCCCCCATCTTCTCTCCTTGTACGCCCCCCCCCCGACCCTTACGCAGAGGCGTGGGCTGGGGATTTCGCCCACACAGGGGTGGCGGGAGCGACGGAGTAGTGGGGTGGCGCCCTCCCCCCCTCCCCCTTCCTCCCGTCAGGGTCGTGGTCATCGTTCCCTCTCTTTCTCTCGGCGGCCCGTTCTCCGTGTCTCACCGTTGCATGTCGTCCACCGCGGATCATCCTCATCGGGAGCATGAACAGAACAGGAGGAAGGAGGAGGAGGAGGAGGAGGAGGAGGAAAGGGAGGAGGAGGGGGAGAGGAGAGAACGGCGGATCGGGAAACGAGAGGAGGAGGAGGAAGAGGAGGAGGATTGTTTGGGCACGCCTGCCGCGCTGCATGCTTAAAGCACACTGAAAGTGTCTTGGAGCAAGGTCACTCCACCCTCCTTGGGGTGAAAGCCCTTGCAAATCTGATTCCACCCATGCGGATTATACTTATTGTCGAGACCCGTCTTGCTATCTTTCGGCGGTCCCGTGCACAGACTGCCGAGCTTGGCGAGACGGCCACCTGAAGTACAACCCTTACAGATGGTACACACGACCAGCAACGAAGCATTCGAGCAGTCGAAAATTACGGATCTGTGCTGGAAATCTCGGAGTGCATACACGTTGAACCTCGGCACTCCGCAGCACCGGCCAGGGGAAGGCGAGGCATTGCTAGCACTCCTGGCCGCGCGCAGGCAAACAGCGCATTGCCAGAAAACGTTGGGAGCCAGCGGGCGGGCCCTCCATTCCCACTGATGGGGCGCGGGGGCCTCTCTCGGAACTTTCGCCACGGGCGACTTCCACTCCGCCCCCGACAAGTCCGTTCGGGGCCAGAGCGGTAGCACAGCCGCCGCCAAACGCACCACGAATTGGGCACACTCGAGCGAACGGCCAACAGCAGAGGACATATCGTCCACGGGCAAAGGATGCATAGCGGCGCCGAGCTTCGCAGACCGGTCTGCCGCATCGTTGCCGACTCGCCGAAAACGCTCGACCTCGTCGATGTCTGGGCAGTCAAGAGCCAGGTGCGCACGCACCTTCTCGCACCCAAGCAACCTTTGTCCCCCAAGAGCCCGCCCCTGCAACACGAGCCCCGCATAAGGTCGCTTGGATGAGAGACGCTGCAAGTCGCGCATGCCGTGCATGCTGACTACATTGGCACAGTCGGAGTAGAGCTGCGTCGGCGCCGAAACCAGGGCACCCGCCACCGCGTAGGCCGCAAACTCTCCCGCCTGTGGAGTCTGTGGGCAGCTGTTCCACACAGGGCCCCAGGCCGAGGCGAGCAAGTTGCCTCGGGGGCCGAGCATGGCCATCCCCCACCCAGCACGATTCGATTCTCGCACGACCCTGCGCGCGCAGGATCCGTCAAGAAAAATGTGGCCCAACAGGTTCCGAGAACCTTCTGGGGGAAGCTCCACGTCTTCGGCCGCGGAGCCGCTAGGGAAATATCGGAAACGGATGCCGTCGTCATCGCCCCCCTCGTCGGCTATCGGGGGGGGGGCCACCTCCGCTGGATGCTGGAACAGTCCTGAAACGATCTCAAACGGTGCTTGCCCCCCGTTCCGCTCGACATTGTCACGGATGCTGTCCAAGAATGGCTGAGGCACGATGGCGGCGCGCTCTTCGGCGGCAGCTGGGCGCCCCCAAAGCCCGTGGTACAGCGTGTCACCAGAGGCATTGCACAGCGAGCAGACGTCGCCGATGTCGTAGCCCGCCTCGCGGGCCCTAGAGAAGGGCCGGAGACCTTGGCAGGCAAGGCACCGTATCACACCCGTCTGATTAGCCGAAAACTTCCTAGACCGAGTGGCAGCAATGACGACGTCAACACACAAACGTTGCACCCCGTCGCTTCCGTACTTCGAAGCCGCTTCCCGCTCGAGACTTCTCCACACCCCTTCCCTGAGAAGGATTTTGAGGAGCGCAGGAGGGGTGAGGGCGAGGGGGTGGTGGGCCCCCAAGTCGCTGATCAATAAGAAAGGCGAGGGCATAATCCAGCTGATCCTTTGGAGGGACAACTTAAGGGCTCCACTGGGCCCCGAAAGCGAACGCCACGCCCAGGGGATCGGATAGCTCGCGTTCTAAAAGTCCCGAAGCTCGTTCCAGGAAAAGCAAAAATCGGTAGCCCGAGTGCACCTGGCCCAAAACTCTTTAGATCATCGGATGATGGAACAGACCGCCCCTGACCACGCGGGGCCCCCTTCGATCCTGGACAAAATCGTAAGACTGCGGCCGCCGACGGCCGGCCTCATCGCAGCAGCACGCAGCCGCCGAATCTTCAACAGTTCGCCGTCGCTGCAGCCGCGCACCTCGCTGCCATAAATGATACCTGGCAGGGGCCCAGCAACGCAGAGTTTAATAGCCCTGCGTCCTAGAACAGCTCGCTGGCGGACAAGCCGCCCAACTCGGCGCTCCGCCTTTGCCAGCCTCGCCTTTGCACGGACATTGCGCCCTCGAACACGGCGAGCGCCTCCTACTGTGTCGTCAATGCCGAGGTTGATGGCGGCATGCGAGTGAGCTCCTCCAAACGGCCCCAACCGTCTCTGGATGTGTCTGGAGATTTCCCTGGGAGACGATATGAGGCCGACCTTTTCAAAAGAAACATTCGCATGCAGACACTCCGGAATAACGATATGCAGCTGACTAGCCGCGTCGGCGAGGCCCCGACTAATCGCTTTAATCGAACCCGTCGCGTTGAGCCCCATATCGTCGATGTACGCGTCGAAGGTCACTCTCCGAAGCGTCCAAAATAAGAAACTCTGATCAGGGTCGTGGCGAAACTACACCCCGCGACGATGCCCACTCGGGCATGCATGGGACAAGCCACGACCCCTCCCAAAACAACGAACCTCGCGGACCTGTGCCCCGCCAAACAAACCGAGGAAATGGCGTCCAAGCCAACGCCGCCAGGGGGATCCGCTCATAATACTTAATAAAGTCCCACAGCAACGTGCAGGCACTCTGAGACTGACTGCGAGACCTCTCCGATCGCGCAGTCTGCCTCCAGACGACGTCGCTCGCCGACTTGCACTGGCCTGCCGCCCAAAAAGCACGCTGGTTGGCCGTCTCCCACTGCGCCGCAAGATGGTGGCGGCACTTGCCCCAGAGACGGCACAAGCTGGGAAACGCTCCTATCGGACGGACGCCCGAAGACGGTTTAGGCAGCATCGCGATGATGACGGCCCGCAACTGGGAGGGAAGGCCCCCCGCCATCTCCATCAGCGTGGAAAACCGAGAGAGGGCCGCCTAGGCCCCGCCCGACAGGACCGCAAAGTGGCGCATGTGAAAGCCGTCCAGGCACACCGCGGACCTATAAGCAAAGGTTTTGGCGAACTTGCGGGTTTCTTCAATGGGCGCAGGGGGGAGGGGTTCATTGATCTTCCCAGCCTGTTTGGCGGGCAGGTCTAAAACTGCCCACAAACCGCGGGACCTCTGGGCCTCGTCAGCCAACAGGGACTGCGGGTCGGACACCGCGCAGCCGTTGGCGCTGAGAGTCGTGCAGGCCTTCCAGGCCTGTGGGTCCTTGGTGAACGCGCGAGCCCTCCTCCCTCCTTGGCCCACCGACTCCGCATGCCAGTCCGCCCAGCCCTTACGGGCCTGCGAAGCATAAAAAGTTGAGCACTGCTCAGCGTACTCGCCAACCACGCCCCCCAGATTTTCAGCTCGGA
This sequence comes from Prorocentrum cordatum, assembly GCA_963575745.1. Taxonomy (NCBI): domain Eukaryota; class Dinophyceae; order Prorocentrales; family Prorocentraceae; genus Prorocentrum; species Prorocentrum cordatum. The sequence goes on from CAUYUJ010001735.1 coordinate 38,311, forward strand.
CCTGGAGCGCGTCCTCCGAAAAAGGCTACGTTCGAGGCAATCCGAGGCCAGCAGAGAGACCTTTTCCAGCGCATCAGGGAACCCAGGGAAGTCAGGGACCTCGGGGTCCGAAGCTTCCGATCCAGATGGCTCGGCCCCAGGAAAAGGCCCACGCAAACTCGAGGGGGGCGACGCAAGAACACGGGCCGCTTGTCGAGCCTGAGGCCAATCCGCACGCAGAACAGCTCCCCGGAAACGCTCGAAGTGACTGGCAAGCCAACGGCTCGCGCGAAGCTGGGGGCACCTGACGCAACCTTTATCTTTCCCAAGGATGGGCCTCCAGCGGGTAATGGGCACCTTGCCCCATCGGCCCCCAGACAGGCAATTCCACCCCCAAGGTCCTGGCCAGCTCCCACTCCGCCAAGCCTGCCCAGGAGGCGTACGCCTCGCTAAACAACTTGGAAGTCACGGTGGCGTCGTCTCCACGCCAGGCCCTGACGAAGGCAGCATCCAGCTGGGCCTGCGCTCGCTCGAACTGCTGAGGTGCGGGCTGAGGCCCGAACGGTGGGGCCGAAGGTAACGAAGGCGGCTTCCTGGGAGTAAGATAGTGCATCTTCGCCATCCCCGCATGGAAACAAAGACGAACTGGAAGGCGAGGAAAGAAGCCCGCATCTTCGACTGGTTCGATACTCTGGACCGCCTTCGACACCCCCGACGAGAGAAAGAAATAATCATATCCTCTGCCTTCCCCAGTGTGACAAGTGGGCTTGCCCGCGCAGATGGCCTGGCCAATGAGCGACGAGAAGAAGCTAGACCCAGCAAGGGTCGACGGTTCCATGTTCCAGTCCCCTCCGACGATGAACGGCGTGCCACGCGTGGACCCCGGCGCCCCGACAGCCGACAAGGTTTCCAGGTTCGCTTCGGGCAATCGCTCCGAATCCCTGGGATACACAAATCAAAACAAAACCGCGCCACCCTGGGGGGGCGTGCACTTCGGCCGCCAAGGCCCGATGCGGGGCCACGACCGATCCCAAAGACGGCGGATGGAGCCCCAAGGTCTGCCTACACAAAATCGCGACTCCCGCAGACGGGCCCCCTCCTGGGCCAGTAGCCGCGGGGGCCCACAAACTTTTGAAACCAAGGCCCAGGCAGGTGGAAGACGCACGGCCCAGGGACTCCTGCGAAACCAGTTTATGCTCCTGGACCAAAATCACTTCAGCTCTGGCGCTAGGCAACCAATCTTTCACCGACCCCCACGAGTTGCCGTTCTCGGAGACGACGCTCAGACGAAACGACTCGGCCTCGGCCTCGGGGGGGGGGGGGGGGCCGGAGGGAAAAAAATGCCCCTTCAGGCGACTAATACTGCCAGCGCGTCCTGAGGCTGGCATTTTCGAAACTGCATCGAGCGCAACGTGTGGGGGAGAAAGAAACGGCGAGCGGCCCCTGAACTCCGAAGGGTCGCTCCCAGACAAAAAAATGGAGCGCGCCAGGCCCTCAGGAATCAGGTGAACATGATGCAGTAGATCCCCCCCTTAAGCAGAGCTGCCGCCAGGGGGGGCTTCGTGTTGAGGGAGTCCACCACCCCGTTCCGCCTGGGCCTGGACACGTTGAGCAATGGCAGCAACCTCGTCCCTGATTCGGTCGGCGGCCGCGGCGTCGGACGATCCGCCAGCCTGCTCAGCCGCAGCTGCGGCGGCCGCAGGGCCTCCAGCAGGTGGCCCGTCAGCCCCTTGGCCGTCTCCTGGAGCTGCGCCTCCAGGAAGGTCACCTTCAGTGCCTCGCCGACGTTTGCGAGCGATGCGCTTGAGGTACTGCTCGTGCTCCTTCTTGACCGCCTCCGCCTTCGCGACAGCGTCCTGGAAGAGCTGCTTGGCGGCGGCGGCGATTTCCTCCTTGAGCTTGGCACGGCGCTTCTCGACCTCGTCGATGTCGGCCTGCTCCAGCTCGAATTCACCTGGGAAGTCGCTGAAGAGGCCGCCGTCGTCGATGGTGATGTCCGCCACTTTGCCCGCCACGAGGTCTCGCAGCGACAGCACAGGCCCAGGCGCAGGCTCAGAGTCGGCCTCGATGACAATGGGGGCCACCTCCCTGTGGAGCTTCGCCACCAATGTGCGGTGCTGCTCTATGAGCGCCTTGGACTTCTGCGACAGGTCGTGCAGGTACGCCTCCTGCTTGCGAACGCCCCCCACCCACCGGCTGTACTTTGCCAACTCCGCTGCCATCTTGCTGTCCAACTTCGTGATCTCTCGGTGGAGCTCCGACACTTGGTCCTGCAGGGGCTTGGGAGCTGGTCTCGCCTTCTCGGTGAGCGCGTCGATCTTAAACTGGTACTTCTTGGCGGTCTCCTCGTCCCCGTCGCGCTTGGCGAGAGACACCAGCATCTGCAGCTCCACTGTACCCAGAGGGCCCGAAGATGCACCACCTCCTGCAGCTCCTGCTGGGCCATGCGCGGCAGCACGGCCGCCAGGCTGGGGTCCAGGAAGGAGGGCACGCCACGTGCCAGGAGCGATGGCGCCTGGAGCTGCAGGCTGGCCGCGAAGATGAGACCACACACCACGAGGGCCCTGAGGGTTGACGGGTGCTGGGGCCTGCCGCTCGGCGCCGCAGTGCTTGCAGTAGGCCGAGAGCATGGACGTCTTGCCGCACCCGCACTGAACGCACTGCCAGCGCTCGGTTGACTCGACCCCTTCACCCCGCCCTTGCCCACGTGGGGCTGCGCCATGTGCCAAGGAGGTACGACGCCTTGCCAGAGATGATCTCCTTGGCCTTTGCCGCCGCCGCCTCCCTTGCCGCCATGGCGCCACATGAAAGGAAATTCGGAAAGTCCGCACAAATTGGCCCGCTGACACCAGGTGCCGCACAGGAGGAGGAGGAGGAGGAGGAGGAGGAGGAGGAGGAGGAGGAGGAGGAGGAGGAGGAGGAGGAGGAGGAGGAGGAGGAGGAGGAGGAGGGAGGAGGAGGAGGAGGAGGGGAGGAGGAGGAGGGGGGGGGGAGGGAGGGGGGGGAGAAGAGGGGGGGGGGAGGGAAGGGGGAAGAGGGGGGGAGGAGAATCGAGGCGGGAGTGGAGGATGGAGGGGAGGATGGAGCATGGACGAGGCTGGTCTGCTCGAGAGGAGGCGGGGACCTGAGCGGGCGAGCGACAGGCAGCAAGCAGCAGGCGGCGCCGACGCAGCCCGGAGGGGGGGGGCCCTCTGCCGCACGAGGCCGCCGCCGGCACGAGGCGTGCGGCGCTGGGCGGAGGACAAACGCCACACTCGGCGAGGAGGCCACGCCACCCGGGCAGCACTCGAGGCATCCGCTCCACCGGGCCCAAAATAGGGGAACAACAAATGTCGTAAACCTAAAAACTCGGAGGTCCGCGCGGATTTCTCGGATCGGCGCTGGGGCCCCCCGGCCGGCATCGGATCGTCGGGATATCGGAATCGATATCAAATCAGCTCAAATCGGATCGAATCGAGTCGAATCAGAACGAGCTGGCTGGAATGAAGTCGGGCGTGTCCCCCTACAGGGGGATCTTGGACGAAGAATAAAGGATACCCAACAACTGCTCAAACGATGCCCAAAGATACTCGAAACATAGTCCTCTGACTATTTTTTGGCTCTTCTTGGAGACTCCTCCTGTAGAGGGACAGGCCCGACTTGAGGCTGGAATCGAGATCGAATCGGCTCAAATCGGATCGGAGTGGAGCCTGCCCAGGTGCCCCGCTGCCCGTCGCCCCCCCCCACGAGTGGAGGCCGCCCGCTTGGGGTCCGATCGCAGACGGGGCCCCGCCCACCCTCGTCTGAAGTCGAGCCTGCCCTCCTACAAGGGGATTTTGGACGAAAAATGAAAAAAATCCAAACATACTCACAAAATGCTCTAAAATAATAAAAAAATAGTTCCCATACTCAAAAATCTGTTTTTTAAGAAAAAAGTCAAAAAAAGTCAAAAAAAAAAAAAAAAAAGTCAAACATTGATTTGACTGTTGTGGAAAATTCCCCCTGTAGAGGGACAGGCCCGACTTGACCCTCGTTGCGACAACAACCAAAAAACAACAGATCGCGACGGGAGGCTGTTGGCCGTGTTCGGCCTCTGGGGGCTCTCCCTGGGCCTCGGGACCGTTCAGACAGGAGCCGGGATGAGAGACCGGTCCCACCTCTCTCTTTCTTTGTCTCTCTCTCTCTCTCTTTCTCTCTCTCCCTTCCCCTTCACCCACTGCAAATGACTAACCTTTGGGAGCTCACTCCTGGGCCCAGCAGCGCTCAAATCCAGGAGCGAGGCTGACCAGTCGGGTCTCGCGCATCGGCTGGCTCCTGTCGTCACTAGAAACAGACTCTCTCTCTCTCTCATTCTCTCTCTCTCTCTCTCTCTCTCTCTCTCTCTCTCTCCTCGTGAAAGATGGCCCCAGCAAACCATCCCCATAGCGGCCGATGTGAAGCGGCGGGTCGAGGCGTAGAAGGTCGGCCAATGGAAACTTGCGGTCCTACGTATCCCAGGGCATTCCTAATAATAACGCAGCACCCCGCAGTTGCGGATACGAGTGAGGGGGCGGCGAGGATATCATCAGTCTGCGAGGAAGAAGCCCGCCGCATGCGCCAAACTTGTACAAGTTATGCAGTGAGCCCACCGCAAGCGCCGATATCTTTTTTGTTGAAGCAATGTGGGTGGGTCCGGGGGTGGGTCGCGGGCGGGCCGCGGGTGTGTCCCGGGTGGGTCGGGGTCGCGGGACGGGTCGCGGGTGGGTCGCGTGTGGGTCGCGGGTTGGTCGGGGGCGGGTCGCGGGGTGGGTCGCGGGTGGGTCGCGAGTAACGGGTGGGTCGCAAGTAACGGGTGGGTCGCGGAATGGGTCGCGGGATGGGTCGCGGGTGGGTCGCGGGGTGGGTCGCGGGTGGGTCACACGCTGGTGGGTCACGCGGTGGGTCGCCGTGGGGTCGCGGGGCGTGTCGCGGGTGGGACGACGCCAAACAACAACCACCACCACCAACACCACCACCACCACCACCAACAACAACAACAACGACAACGACAACGACAACGACAACGACAACGACAACGACAACAACTATAACAAAACCAACACCAACACCAACAACAACATGAACAGCAACAGCAACAGCAACAACAACCTTAATCACATCACCAACAACAACAACAGCAACATCAACAACAACGACAACACAACAACAACATAACAACAACAACAACAACACCAACAACAACAACAACAACACCAACAGCAACAACAACAACAGAAACAACAATAACAACAACACCAACACCAACACCAACACCAACAACAACACCAACAACAACGTTACCACCACAAACAATAACACCACCACCACCAATAACAACAACAACAGCACCACCAACAACAACACCAACAGCAACATCAACAACAACACCGCCAACAACAAAACACATAACAACCAACCAACCAACAAACAAACAAACCAACAAAAAAAACAAACTAACAACACAGAATATCCGCATCACGGAATCCCATTCAGCCACGCACCAAGGGCAATGAATGACCGTTCGGCCCCCTCACTCTGATGGAGCCGGGAGGCAACGGCCATGTGCACCCTATTTCATTTCAGCAAAATGATCGAAGCCGGCGTTGCGGCGAAACCGTGATTCCCGAATAAATGGTGAGGCAATGTTAGGCGAAACGGCTGACTAACCGGGCGATCTATGGCTCCCCGTCCATCCTGTGGGACTCTTCTGTGGTCCTCCTTGACCTCTATCAGACCCCGCCAGCGCGACGTAATTAATAGGGGGCGAACAAACCGACCTCGCTTTTGACCACCCTCGCTTCCAAGACATACCAAGCGATGCCAAACTACGGCATGTACTGGTCAGGCCGCTTGACGAGGAGGCGTATGGTATGACTTGGTTTTGCCTGGAAGCGAAGGCGGGGTAGGTAATTCACGCTCTGAATTAAGGACAAACTCACGACGCACAACTTCTTTTACAAACTTCGGCCTTCAGGGGCACTCACCGATGCAGACCGCAAGAGATTATCATAATATTATTGAGTGGGCCTATAGGCAAGCCAAGACGATTCGCCGCTGCTTGAACCCGTCGGGACACCATCGCGACAACAATCGGGACAACCATCGGGAATAGGATATTTGAGCAGGGATCGACCGTCCCAGCATTCCTATAGGCACACCACGCATTCTTCTTAAAACCCCAAACAGATCTAATAACACAAAAGCAATGTTATTAGAACATGAACCCGATGCGTAAAGCAAACACAATATCGGCCAGAAATGTTCCGACAACATTTCGTTCAGACCACAAACAGGTTCTTAGAACATTCATTGGTGGGCCTATAGGCAAGCCCAGACGCTTCGCCACTGCTTGAACCATCGGGGCACCCGTCGAGACATCATCGGGACAACCATCGGGACACCCATCGGGAATACCATCGGGGCAACCACAAAAAACCCATCGGGGAAATCCTCAAGACCACCATGGCACAGGCACGGGACAGCCGCGAGACGACCCCGCTTACAGCAAGGGCACGCCCTGGCGCCGAAGCAAGGCACTCACTTGGGCGAGGCCTGGGCCTAGCCAGGGCAGAAACTCGCGGGGGCGGGGGCTTCTTCCCGCTTCGCTCTCGCACCCAAAACCTCCGATGGCCGAGGAATGTGTTCGCGAGCATACACCAGCGGGAAAGGGCAACAAGTTTTACAAGCAAAATTCTGACACTTGCCCCTCGCACATCAGAGCGAAATCCAGGACGCCCGTCTGCAGCCACTTTATACCCCACGACGCAAGGCTGGCGCAAACCACACACACACACACTCGCGCGCACGTGCCCACGCATGCAGGCACGCACGCATGCACACAAATACACACACAACTGACAAGATCCTGAGACCTTCCTGGCGTTAGGCGTATTGCGAGGCAAAGTACTGCGAACGACGGTGTGGCTGATGAATGCGCACTCGAGTATGGCAATGGTATACACAAACATGGCGCTTTAAATGCAACAACTATATACAAATCGTGCTGTACACGGGGGGTACACTCTCGTATTGGCATATGGGGCCTGTGTTGGCTAGCGCCCATCTGCCATTCGCTGGCCCCCATCCAGTCCTAAACTCGTGCGAAACAAAAACACTGAGACGCCCTGAGCATGGGGCCACGAGGCCCCGCGAACCTCACGGAACGAAAAACTGACAGGCGCACGAGTAGATAGGCCGATGCATTCTGCGGACAATCGGGTCGGCCCTGCTGTGCAAGTTCAAACACCTCCTGTGTGCCAAGCTGCCCCCTTCCGCGGGTGCAACACTACAAGCGAACGGTGCGCGAAGACCACTTGGATGGTGCCCGCATCTCCAACTGTAATTTTGCCTGGAAGACGGATCGCATGCAAACGTCCAAGACGACCGAACTTGAGGATGGGAGGAAGGAGCAGGAACGAAGGAGAAGGAACAAGAGGCAAGATGGGGCCCATTAGGCTTCAAATCATGACCGCCGCTTGGCGCTGTTAGGTTGCCGACAATGCTATTCTTCGGCGTCGTTCTCCAGGAGAAACCGAGCTACACCCAACGACGACGTGTCACCCCGAGCAGCACCGACGCCAATCTCGACAACTCGAGACGCCGATGCACGTTTCACAACGTACACCCAAATATGCACCGTCGGCGTAAAAGAAGGCGAATGCGTCCGCGACGCAGTCGGTGCGTGCCAACGCAGCGCAGTCAAGGCAAAACAACCAAGGACGCAGAGACGTGGCAACATTTGGGGCCGATCACACAAGAGGCGGCCCTAAGGAACCCAAGGATGGGGTGGTATCGTATTGCCCTTGCTGTGTATTGCCGAGCGCTTCCGCTTGACCACGTATCCCCATGTCACTGGCACAGGCAACGCTGCATTCGAGATCTCTGGGTGGTGGCCATGGCTTGGCGTCTTTGCTCGACCACCCATGGGGCAAAACGGCATCAGGATTCTCAAGTGGTGAGGAAGGAGGAAGGCGGGAGAGGGAGTAGGAGTAGTAGGAGTAGGAACCAGTAGCGATGCCAATACCGATGATGAGCTAATCACGGCCTCGCTGCCTTCTGACCCTTGCTGCGGACTTTCGGGATAAAAACTTTATGGAGGTGCAGGGGGCGCCCAACGTCCGAACCTGCTTGTCGGCGATGGGACCGCACCTCCCGCAGAGAAGGAATGGGAAGGAAGGCCGTGTGGACACTGGATGGCTCCGCCTAGCTACAGTTAGGTCGGGCGTGTCCCTAGAGGCGGATGTTCGACGAACAAGAACAAATACCCCCCAAAAAACAAGAATACTCAAACATAGTCAAAGCATCGCCTACCGACTATTTGTTTTACGATGCGTGCATATTCCTCATGTAGAGTTAAGTCGGGCCTGTCCCCCTACAGGGGGATGTTCGACGAACAATAGAAAATACTCCAAAAATACTCCAAACATAGTCCAAAAATAGTATGGGGGCTGTGTTTTCAGTTTTGTTTTGACCATTTTGGTGGATGTTTGGGGTATCTTTATTTTTTCGTCGAAAATCCCCCTGTAGGGGGACACGCCCGCCCCCAATGTAGAGGGACCCGCCCGACTTAAAAAGATACAGATCTTCGGCTGGCCCCGTGATCGCCACGAGGACGCCAAGAACGGCAGGGGCAGTGCCACCTCCCAGGACGCGACGAACGGCGCGGCCCTGAGTGAAACGACGGGGGAGTGAGGCAGCGGGAGGGAGGGGCCAGGGAGGGAGGGAAAGAGAGAGGGAGCAAGAGCGAGAGGGGGAGAGAAACACAAAACGTCAACGACAAAAGGCAACAGCAACAAACAGCATAACAAAGCAGACAAACAACCAGCAACAAACACACAACAAACAGCGCAAACAAAGCAAACCAACAAAAACGCTCGCCCGACGCTCCGCCCCCCCCCCGCTGGACACGCCTGGGCCTCGCAACTGGCCTTCTCATACCCGCCCTGGACGCGCCGCGATATTCAGAGGATAGAAGGAGGGGGGGGGACGATCGGGAACGAAGGCCACGCTGCTTCCAGCCGGCGTGGAAAAATGGACGGCCGCGAGTTCGCCCGAAGATGATCTAGACGGGCGCGTTCCACGACTCGGAGAGTGACTGCTCGCAAATGGCCTGCATCCACCGGGGGGATCCACGAGAGATGACACTGAAGCGGACATGTGTTTTTTCGGACGTTTGCGAGCAGGCACTTTGCGAGTAGTGGAACGCGCTCGGGGAGTAATCCGCCGCCGCCCCCGCACGCAACACGGCCCTCCAGCTGGTCTGGGTGCGACCTGGCGCGCCCCCCCCAAACCGCCAGCGTGCGCAGAGGTTCCAGAGAGGAGAGCGGAGGAACGGGAGGGGGGAGGGGGGCGAGGAAGGCGGACGAGGAAGGAATAGGGAAACGAAGAATGACATAAACATAACAACTCGGAGGTCCGCGCGGATTTCTCGGATCGGCGCTCGGGCCCCCTTCCTGGTGCGCGGAGCGCGCCAAGGGTGGCACCGGAGGCGCCGCCAGGGGGCCCGAGCGCCGATCCGCGAAATCCACGCGGACCTCCGAGTTTTTGTGTTTATGCCACTTCTTGTTCCCCTAAGGAAGGAAAACACGAGGAAAAAGATACCACCTTCCCATGGTGGCCGTCCTGTGTCAACGCTGTAAACTGATCTCGTAATTCCCTGCCGGCCTGGACGACATGCACACATGTAAAAGTGCATGCTTTCACTCGCGGGTCAGCCCAGCGCTGGAGGCAATTATGCTCGGATCGACTATCGCCCAGGAGACCGGTAGCACAAACTCTCTCACGCACAACCCTCTTCTTGCACGCGCCGACCAGTGAAAATTGAAAGCTGGTGGCCATACTTGTGAAACGAAGCACGGTGCCAAAGTTGCAAACATAATCCCGCGATGGAAATGCACTCGGCGAGCAGTGGGCCATGATACCCAAATTTCTACGGCGAAATACTGCGGGCCACCAATATCCTTCACGTAATGGTCAGACCAACGACGTCGAGCACGTTCGCCACAAGGGCTGGTCGAGCACGTTCGCCGCATCGGTGGAGCCAATGCCCCTCGATGTTGAAGTTGAGCACGATGTGACCCAAACGCTGTAGAATAGCACATCGTTGTAAGATTAATCATGAGTTTGTCCCGGGCCGAAGGCAAAGGAGTGGTCGGAAGGGAGGCGGAAAAGAAAACCGAGAAAGAGATATGACGCCAGAGGGCCAGTTGTTACCGTAAGCCAAGACAGCGAACTCGCAATGCCGGGAAATCCGAACTCGCGCAGCTGTGGTTGCGGACCGTTGGTAAATTGATTGAGGGGCCGCGGAAGGGTTCGTGGACATTGACGGGATCAGCGAATACCAGCCCGGGAGCGTGCCTCGGCACGCGCCAACACACCAGACAAGACCATGAGACCTTCCTGGTTTAAGGCGAGTTGCGAGTGTTTTAAAGGCGACGGTGTGGTTGACGAGGGCGCTCTCGAATGGCGACAGTGTACAGGTAATCGGCGATGCAGCATGCAAAAAGTATCCACTAATAGTGTTTGCTGTACACTGGAGGTGCGTGGTCACATTGGCATATTGGGGTCTTCGTTGGCCAACGCCCTAGATGCCGGTCGCAGGCCCCCTCCAATCCCACCGTCGCACACACGCACACACACACACACTCTCACAAGCAAGCACACACTCACACTCACACGCACACACTCACTCATACACACAGACGCACATGTCTTGGCGTCGCGGTAACGGGCGCATAGACAAGGCGCAGAATGGCGGAAAGCTAGAGGTGGGTGACGCGCGCGTGGCGGGCACGCTCAGAAAACTCATGCACACAAAGTCGCACATGCACGCCCACAACCACACACACACAAACATGCGCACAAACATGCACTGTTTAATTCCACACGCGAGCCCACACAAAAGACATCCGGAAAGCAATACTGGCAACGCCAATCATACTGACGGTCCTCACCCTAATGCTTTACTGCACCCTCTTCTGCCTGATCCCCCATAACTACTCCAGCTGATCATCCGCCTTCCTCGCCTCCTCCCCCTCGAGGTCTTTCCGCCCTACCTCTGCCACCCCCTCGTGCTTATACTCATTCCTCTCCTCCTCCGCCCCCCTACTTCATACCGCACGACCTTCTTATACAACGGCTACGCAACTACTCATCCTCCTGCTGCTGCAGTTGCTACTTTTCCACCCACGTGCTCTTCATGAGACTCCGTCCCTCTGAAAGACCTCACCCATGGATCCTTGTTTTTATCTGACCCCTCCCCTTCGGTCGCGCGCCTGCTATTTCCACTACTCATGATTATCATCTTACCGAATATATCCTCGCGCCCCTCAATATCCACGCTCCCTCCCTCAATCCGCCTCCAATTCCTTCCATTCGCTCGCATCCGTGAAGCTTCGCAGCTGCCGCGATGGATGGTCCTCGTCGTCGAACACCTCGCAAGGTCCCACGGGCACGCGAGCAGGCAGACCGAGAGAGAGAGAGAGGGGAGGAGAAAAACGAGACAGGCGAAGAACCAACGGAGGGCGCGATGAGAGAAAGAAAGCTGGGAGGGAACACGAAAGCGTGGAGGGAGAGAATGAAACGCGGACTTGAGCACAGTGGAGGCTAGTCCACAACAAAGCTTCCACATGGAACCCAACCCTGAGACCCCAGGGCGTCCACTGATTTCGAATGTGGGAGCGTCGAGCTTTCAATAGGGCACCCTGGAGGCAAGAATAATGCTTCTTTAGAAGAGGAGAACAAATACATCAACATAAACTTGTGGCGCTCCACGCGGATTTCTTGGATCCGAGCCTGGTCCCACCTGGCGGCGCCTCCAGCGCCGCCCCTGGCGCGTTCCGCGCGCCAGTGGCGGCGGATCCAAGGAATCTGCGCCGGGGGCGGCGGATCCAGGAGGGAGGAGGAGGAGGAGAAGGAGAAGGAGGAGCAGGAGGAAAAGGAGGAG
>CAUYUJ010001735.1:55330-92830 GCA_963575745.1 Prorocentrum cordatum
CCTCCTCCTCCTCCTCCTCCTCCTCCTCCTCCTCCCCCTCCCCCTCCCCTCCCGCTCCCCCCTCCCCCTCCTCCGCCTCCTCCTCCTCCTCCTCCCTCCTCCTCTCCTTCTTCCTCCTCCTCCTCCTCCTCGCTCCTCGTTTCCTCGCTCCTCCGCTCCTCGCTCCTCGCTCCTCGCTCCTCCTCCTCCTCCTCCTCCTCCTCCTCCTCCTCCCCCTCCTCCTCTCCTCCTCCCTCTCCACCCCGACCTCTCCCCCCCTCCTCCTCCTCCTCCTCCTCCTCCTCCCCTCCCTCCTCCTCCTCCTCCTCCTCCTGCCCCCCCAACCTCCATCTCCGCGTCCTTCTGCTCCTGCTGCTCCTGACTGCTTCTGCTGCTCCCTGCTGCTCCTGCTGCTCCTGCTGCTCCTGCTGCGCCTGCTGCTCCTGCCTGCTCCTCCCCTCCCCTCCTCCTCCTCCTCCTCCTCTCCTCCTCCTCCTCCTCCTCCCTCCTCCCTCTCCCCCTCCCTCCTCCTCCTCCTCCTCCTCCTCCTCCTCCTCCTCCTCCCTCCTCCTCCTCTCCTCCTGCTCTGCTCCTCCTGCTCCTCCTGCTCGCTCCTTCTCCTCCTCCTCCTCCTCCTCCTCCTCCTCCTCCTCCTCCTCCTCCTCCTCCTCCTCCTCCTCCTCCTCCTCCTCCTCCTCCTCCCCCCGTCCGTCCCCTCCCACCTCTGCTGCTGGCCCTCCCCCGATGAGGATGGTGAGATCGAGGAGCATGATGGCAGTGGTGATGGTGATGGTGATGGTGATGATGATGATGAAAATGTCGATGAATATGATGACGTTGATCATCATGATGATGATGATGATGATGATGATGATGATGATGATGATGCTGATGCTGATGAGTATGATGATGATTGTGGTGGTGCTAATCATGATGATGGTGGTGGTGGTGATGCTGATGCTGCTGCTGGTGATGCTGAAAATAATCCTCATCATTATCAGCATCATAATCACCATCACAATCATCACAAGCATCACAATTATCATCATCATCAGCATCATCATCAGCATCAGCAGTATCATCAGCATCATCATCATCATCATCATCATCATCGTCATCATCGGCATCATCATCATCAATCTCATCATCATCTTCATAATCGTCATCCCCATCGTCATCGTCACCACTACATTCAGCAGTATCATCATCATCACCACCACCATCAGCATCACCATAATCACCACCGTCACCACCACAACCACCACCATCATCGGTATCAGCATCAGCATCATCATCATCATCATCATCATCATCATCATCATCATCATCATCACTATTACCATTTCAATCCTCATCCTCATCCTCATCATCCTTGTCGTCATCAGCATCAGCGTCATCAGTATCAGCAGCAGCATCATGATCGTCATCATCACCACCACCATCACCATCATCGTCAATAGCATCAGCATCAGCATCAGCATCATCGTCATCATTTTTTTCATCATCATCAGCATCAGCACCATCATCATATTCATGGCATTAATCATCTTCTTCATCATCATCATCATCACCAGCGTCAGCATCATCGTCAATATCATCGTCATCGTCATCAGCGAAGGGGGGCAACGCCGATGGGGGGGGCTGCGGAAGTGCAAGATTTCACTTGCGCGAACTATCCCGCGAAATCTCGCATTAACGACTGCTGGGGGGGGGGGGGCGCGAACTATTTCAAGGGCGTGAGCTATAGCGCTTGGAAGAATACAAGATTGCATCCATGCGCAACGTTTGCCGTCAGACCACAAACTATGTCATACATGCATGACATACTGCAGATACTGTTGAGACTGTTGCACCTACTCTGGCCACCTCACCTGTGCCACCCCTCCCCTCCCCCCCTTCCCCTCCCTTCCTCCCCCCCTGCCCTCCACTGGCACGACGTTGTCCCCACTGGCCAACTTACCATCCCATTAGGTGGAGATGCCATGCAGTTCCGCTTGGATTTCGCTGGGCCCGTCCCCACCTGGGAGGGGGGGGGGGGCTCGTGTAGGGAACCGACCTCTATCCGACGCTCTTGCCAGCCCTGCACTGAAACTGTACAGGAAAGCGGATCCTGGTATACGACATCCTGGCGCGTATGCATTCTTCGGTGCCTCCACGGGAGCATGGGGAAAATGACCCTGGCGAAAGCCCAAACCCTTTGCAAACGAGTGGCGAGTGCCAGCAGGAACGCTCAACGCACATGAACATACTGAGGGATCTGCAGTGCGCACGAAGGTTTCGCCGCATAACGCCTCACACTCTTCGGTGGAGCCCAATTATGGGGCCACGAAGCGAATAAGGGGAGTGTCAGCACCAACGTGGACCCGAGTAACCAGTCCTCCGGATGGGGCCACGAAGCGTGTGAGGATTGTACCGAGATAGAACCGTGTAACCATGCGGACGCAATCAATTGGGCCTTCGGAGGAGATCCCTAAGGTTGGGCCACGAAGCGTGTGAGGGGTGCGCTAGCATTGACCCGAGTAACCATGCGGACGCTGCTACTGGGGCCGTCGGTTGAACTCCCCATGGGACAACGAAGCGCGTGAGGGCTGTCTCAGATCAGACATGAGTAATCATGCGGACGGTACCACTGAAGGCTCTGGTGAAGTGCCCTACGGGGCCACGAAACGTGCAACGGGTGTGGCAACATGGGCCCGAGCAATCATGCGGACGCAGCCACTGGGGCCTTCGGTAGAGCTACCTGTGGGGCCACGAAGCGTGTGAGTGCTGTGTCAGAACATGGACGCGAGTAGCCATGTGGACGCTGCCAGTGGGCCCTTCGGTGGAGCTCCCTGAGGGGCCACGGAACGTGTTAGGGCTGGGTCAGAACGGACTCGAGTAATCATGCGGACGGTACCACTGAGGGTTTCGGGGAGGTTCCCTATGGGGCCACGAAGCGTTAAGGGATATGCCAGAATGGACATCCTGCGGACGCAATCATTGGGGCCTTCGGTGGAGCTCCCATTGGGGCCACGAAGCGTGTGAAGGTGTGCCAACATGGACCCGAATACTCACGCGGACGCAGCCACTGGAGCCTTCGGTAGAAGCCCTTTTATGAAGCCACGAAGCGCGTGAGACGTGTGCCAAAATGGACCCGTGCAACCATGCGGACGCACCCACTGGGGCCTTCGGTTGATCTCCCCATGGGACAACGAAGCGCGTGAGGGCTGTCTCAGATCAGACATGAGTAATCATGCGGACGGTACCACTGAGGGTTGCGGTAAGGCTCTCTATGGGGCCAAGAAGCGTTGTGGACGCAACCACTGGGGCCTTCGGTGGAGCTACCTGTGGGGAGACGAGCCACGAAACGTGCAACGGGTGTGCCAGCATGGAAATGAATAATCATGCGGACGAAGAAATCGGGGCCTTCCGTGGAACTTCATATTGGACCTCAAACCGTGTGAAGAGATCATGATGATGACGGTGGTTCTGCAGATGATGGTAATGATACATGGTGATGATGGTCACGATGGCGATGATCATTTCACGACATGGATGAACAATAATAACAAGAATAAACAACGGATGAATTATTAGAAGAAGCATGCGAACACTAATCATAATAATACTAATGATACTGCGAATCATAAAAATAACAATAATAATACATTCAAGCTGATAAGAAGAATATGAATACGATTAGTAATGATAATAATACTAATAATAATATGCAGAAGAAGAAGAAGGAGACACGCGGCGCTTCGAATTCAAAACGAGGACCCATCGCACTTTATTGCGACGGCGGCTGAGCAGAGTCACTGCGCTGGCGATGAAGCAGAACGGGGCTGCCTTTAAAGCGAATTGCGCCACCATGCAAGTGGGCGAGGAGAAAACGAAACGACGGCCGAAGAGGAGGAGGAAGCGGGCCGGGGCCGCTCAGGGGAACGGGTTGTTCCCATGGTCACCGCCACGAGGCCAGCAGCACCGGCAGCGGGGCTGGGGGTGGCCAGCGGCGGCGGGGGCAGATGCTGACCAGGTCAGCGGGCAACGTGACATGTCGCATACAGCCAAGGAAGCGCCAGTGCCCCACGACGGGGAAGGGGAAACCCACCTGTAAAGGGCGAGGTGGGGCGGGGAAAGGCGCGGGCGGCAAGACCAGCCCAGGCGCCGCGGCGGAGAGGCAGGCGGACAGCAAACCGAGGAAGCGCCCGCAGCCGTGCAAGCCGAGGTTGGAGCAGAGGCCATGGCAGAGGGGAAGCGCCGGGGCCGCCGCGCGGCCGGCGGGGGCACCTGCGGACGCAGGGGCCAGCGGGCGCGGGCGCAGCGAAACGCCGCTGGGGCTGCAGGCGCCAGGGATGGCAGCAGGAGGCACCCCGTGGCTGGGAAGACGGTGGCCGGGGACTGCGGCCCCTGCAGCCAGGGATCAGGGCGGGCCGGCGCGGGGCACCTAGCCGGCGCGTGCAGGCGGGGGGCGAAGTCGGTGGAGGAAGCAGCGGAAAAGGGCGGCGTCACGCTGGCAGGGGTCGCGGGTGCCGCCGCCCCGCCTGGCGAAATGTTGGCTCCAGGCCGCGCTGGGCTCACCGCCTGCTTGCTGCGTCCTCCAAATCCGGGCCGCCAGCGCTTCCTTGGAGCCGAGGAAGTCGCGCAGGACCCTCGCTGGGACGTCTTCGGGTCGCGCCCGCCCCTTGCTCGGCCTCCCGTAACCTAAGACGAGAGACTCCCAGCGGGCGCGGGTGTCTGGCGACGTGGTGCAAGTGCCTGTGACGAGTGGCAAATGCTCGTGCCGCGTGGGCGACGGTGCATCCCCTCGCTGACTGGCGAAGGGACGGCCGTCGCTGCTAGAGCCGCTGGCGCCCGTCGTCGTGGGGGCAAGGCGACGAGCCACCTGGGTGGGCAATGGGTTCCTGTTTTGATGTCTAGCGGAGGTGATTCGGTCGCCGGCATCCACCGTGGCCCTGGCGGACTGCAGGGAAGGTCGCCAGGAGCCGCCCCGAGCGAGTTATGATGCTGGGTACTGCTGCTTCCCGGCGGTGTCCTGATGGTGCGCGATGGTGTCAACATGCTGTCCCGATGGTGTCCACATGGTGTCCAAACGGTGCTCAGAGGAGGTCCCGATGGTGTCAACATGCTGTTCCAGTGGTGTGCACATGGTGTCCACATGGTGCTCAGACGGTGGCCCGATGGCGCCGTCGAACTTCCCCATGCAGGGCCTCCAGGAGCTCCTCCCGATGGTGTTCCGCAGGCCTCGATGGAGCCCCTATGGTGTCACAGTGGCGCCGCAGGATGGCGATGATGGGTTCCGCCTTCCAGCGGTGGCGACGAGGGGCAAGGGCAGGGGCCAGGCTCGTCGTAGGCCGCCGCGTTTCCGCCGTCACTCGGGGCGCGCCGACCTGATGCAGGTTCAGGGTCAGCGAGCTGGGGTTGTGTTCTTCCCGCGGCCGAAGCCACGCCTGGGACAGAGACGGCCCCTCTGCCCGGGGGGACAGGGCGGGCCGTTCCCCTCCCTTCCGCCTCGGGCTTGGGGCGGCAGCGACCCGGCGCGGGGTCAGCGGGCTGCGGCGGCGCCCTCCCGGCGGCGCGGCGGATTCGTCTCTCCCCGGCCTCTCCCCTGCCCGTGGGGTCGCACCGAACTGGTTCATGGTCAATTGTGGAGGTGACGCCCTCGCTCCCTCTCGACCTCATCCCTGCGTTCCGTCGTCGCCCCCATCTCTTCATTGCCAGCGGGGTGACGCCGAAGTGGTGCGCGTTCACTATTTGCTCGGGGCGCCCTCCCTGGGCTCCCTGAGAGGGGGGGGCCCCTCGGCGCGCCGAGGGCGGGCGTGGACCTGGGGGGGGGGCTCTCCCCTGTTCCTCACATTCATCGCCCTCGGGGTCGCGCCGAGCTGGCGCATGATCAGTGGTGGAATGTCACGCCCCCCCGCGGCCAAAGGGGCCCCCCCGTGAAAAAGGGCCCCATGGCGCACGGCGGGCGCGCGGCAGTCTGCAGGGGGCCCTCGGCGCGCAGGGGGGGCACGGTAGTCTGGGGGGGTCTTGCCAGCTCTTCTCCCGCGACTCCCATCGGAGCTGCGGGGTCGCACCGAACTGGCGCGCGTTCGCAGTCAGCACGGGGGGTCCCAGCTTGCCGCCAGAGGGCTTCCCCAGGGAAGGGGGGGCCCTGGGCGCGCGGAGGGCGCGCGCGGACCCGCGGGGGGAGTCTCTCGTCGGTTCCCGCCCCGCCCTTCCTGTCCCAGGGGTTTGCGCCGAACTGGGGCATGCCGACGGCGAAATGGGGGCCACCGCGGCCACAGGAATTGTCTGTGAAAGGGGCCCCGTGGCGCACGGAGTGCGCGCGGCAATCTGCGGAGGGTTTGCCCGAGGGGGAAGTGTTCCTTCCTGCCTCCTCTTCCTGACGGTGTCTATGGGGTCGCGCCGAACTGGCGCATGGTCAATTGTGAAGATCAAAACCTCCCTCTCGTCCTCCCTCTCGGCCTCTTCTCTGCCTGCAGGGTCGCGCCGAACTGGTGCGCGTTTAATTGCGATCGTACCCTCGCTCTCGACCTCCTCGCTGCGTTCCACCCTGGCGCCCTCCCTGCCTGCGCGGTCGCACCGAACCGGTGCATGTTCAATTGTGTAAGGCTGAGCCCTCCGCGCAGACAGCGGGGCCACCCCCGGGGAAGGATCTCCGCGTCGCACGGAGAACGTTCGCGGAGGAGCAGCCCAGTGTGAAGGTCCAGTCGCCCCGAGCGGAGCAAGTCAAACCGTCCTGGAACGACGTCCCGACGCTGGCCATCACGGCCAAGTGACAGCTGGCAGTGCCCGCCGCCGGCTTCCCCAGCTTCTCGTCGGCGTCGCTGAACATCGGCACCTTGCCGCCGACGCGGCCTGCGGCGGCAGCGGCGTGAGCGTATTGGGCCTGGGATAGCTCGCAGACGGCACCGCGCGTCGCGATCTGCGCCCAGCCCGCCGTGGAGACCTGGGAGATCGCCTCGAGCCCGTTCGGGATGTCCACGACCTTCAGGCAGGCAGGAGGCAAGATGTGCACGGGCAGCTTGCCGGTGATTTTGGGCGCGATGTACCCCGTCATCGCCGGCCTGCTCACGCGGCCGCGCCCCGTCTGGCGCCCCCCGGCGGAGCCGTCCGCGCCACCCTCCGCCGCGAACCCGGCAGGGCCCCAGAAGTCGACGCGCGCGGGCGCAATCTGGCCCGCAGCCAGAGGGCAAACTCGCGGCATGAACGCGCGAGGCCCATCGCCGCGTGCGTCCTGCACCGCGCGCTTCCCGGGTGGGCGGCAAGTTGCGTGCGCGCGCGTCGCAGCCCCCCTGCCCTCGACGCAGCCACGGGCCGCCATCTGACAGCCCCAGAGGCAAAATCCGGCAACACGTGCGCTGCAAGCTCGAAGTCCGCGCGCAACATTGCTGTGAAAACCGCGCAACTCCCGCATCCTCAGAACGGCCTCGCGCCCTCAGAACCCGAGGGGAAGACGCGGTGCTTCTGCGCCCGTCAGAGAGAAGGCATCGCCAAAATGTCTGATGAACTGCCTCGCCGGTTGGGGCTCCCAGGGAAGCGGCGGACACGCCGCCCAGTCGAACGCAAAAGATGCGTGAACCACACAAACTACAAACTTGACGTCAATAAACAAAACGCTACCATAAATATAGGAAGCCAGCTTCACCTCAGACAGCAAGACAAAGAACATAGGGCACCTTGGAAAATCTATGGAGAAACATGTCATACCACAAAATATGCTGGAACAGCACCGTTTGCCTTGTCTGAGTTCTGAATTCGCGGACTGGCAGTAGCGAGTCAACAAAAATCTGGCATATCACAAATTGTATGAGGTCACTGCAGCATGACGGTCAAGTCGCCCTGGAACAACGTCCCGAAGACAGCCATTATGGCCAAACGACCGTTGGCGATCTCCGCCGCCGACTCTGTTCCGTTTCTCCTCGATGTGACTGGACGTCAGCGACATGAAGCCGGCGTCGCCTGCGGCGGCAGTGGCGTCACTGGATTGGTTGGGCTGGGGACAGCTCGCCGAACGCGCCGAACGCCCCGAACTGCACCCGGCCCGCCGCGGGAAACTGGGAGATCGCCCCGAACCCCCTGCAGGGTGTCCACGAACTCCAGACCCGCAGAAGGCGACGAATTGCCGGGCGGCGTGCCAGTGGTTTCGGGCGTGATGTAAAACCGATCGTCGCCAGCGTGCCCACCCCGTGCTTGACCTCTGTCTGACGAGGTTTTCCGTGCTGCCATCCGCGGTAAAAGCGGCAGTGCCCCACATGCCCACGGAGCCCTGCATCCCCAGTCGCTCGCAGACGTGCGCGCGCAGCGCAGCAGGGGCCCTGCGCAGGGGCCCGGCCGCCCCAGGCGGAGCAACCCCGGAAGCCAGCGGTCGCCGCGGCAGCGCCAAGCGCCGGCGGCCGGCGACAGCGCGGCGGCGGGCGCCACGGCGGCGGCGGTCGCCGCGGCACAGCCGCGACCGGCCGCGGCGACGGTCTCGGCAGCAGCGGAAGCCGCGGCCGCCGCGGCGGCGCCGGCAGGCGGCGGCGGCGCTGGCGGCGGCGGCGGGGGCCGCGCGCGGCGCCCCCGGCGGCAGGCGCGGGGGCTGCCGCGGCGCCAAGAGCGCCAGAGGCAGCCGACGCCGCGGCGCGGGCGGCCGCGCAGCGGCGCCGCCGCCGCCGTCGCGGCGCGGCAGTCTCCGATTGGCCGCGGCGCGGGGAACCCACCGGGAGGGGAGAGATCCGCGCCCTGAGGTCTGATAGTTCTAAAAATAAGAACGTAGACGTACCATATAACGTGTATGTTGGGAAATACAAGGTTTGTATGGAGAAGTCTTGTGTTGGTTGATCTTCAGTTGCATCTATGCAAAGCACTGCTGGCCATTCGCATCACGTCATTTTTCACTTGCTTCAGACTCGTTCAGCCCAGAGGGGCCACCCCCGCGGGGGTGGCCCCTCCGGGCTCCACACAGGCCCCTGGCTCCTCCGTGGGCCGCACGCCCCGGGCGCGGCAAGCCGGCTCGGCTCCCTCGCGCCAGAGCGGCTGGAGCCAGAGGCTTGCGCCAGGGGGGGAGTACGGAGGACCCAACGCACATGAGGGTTGGAAGCAAGGACCCAACATACTGGAGGGCTGGGAAAACGAGGAAGGATAAGGAGGAGGAGGAGGAGGAGGAGGAGGAGGAGCAGGAAGAGGAAGTAGGGAGCGAAAGAGACGCGCGGCGCTGCGAATTAAAACGAGGACCCAACACACACGGGGGTTGGGAACACGCATACATCACACCACATCGGCCCAGGAGGCCGACATCGAGAGCAAAACGCGCCGGAGTTGGAATTGATCGCATTCAATCGGAGTCCGACGATCGTCCCTTCCCCCCCTCACTTTCTCTCCCCCCCCCTCCTCCCCCGAGGCTTCCCGATCTCAGGTCTCAGACTCCGTCCTCGAGGACGACCCAGATTCCCATGCGCGGCGAGCATTGTCCTGACCACTCCCCCCTGGGGGCAGCCTCTCACCCCCATCCGCTTCTGATGGCCCGGGTGGCCCATTCGGCGGTGGACAAACCTCCCTTTAGTATACCTCCCCTTAGTGAAAGCGGCCTGGGACCGAAACCGACGGACCTGGACCCGCCAAAAATGACGGCCGCGACGCCCCCTCGCGAACCGATAACGGCCAATTCGCTAATCGACGTGTCGGGGTAGGAGGTCTGTCCACCCCCGACCCATGAGGCCGAGATCGAGAGCAAAACGCGCCCCTGCTGGAAACGTCACATCATCGGAAATCCGGGTGCGGCGATCGGCGCCCCACTCGGTGGTAGCCCCCCGGCCGCTCCAAGGGCCCCCCTCGGAGCCCACTCCGCCGCCAAGTGGGCAGCCAAAAAGCGGCGGTGATGTGAGCCGCTCGGCGGCTGGACGAGGGGAACAAGCCACGACAGAAGCACAAAACTCTGAGGTCCGCGCGGATTTCTCGTATCGGCCGCTGGACCTCCGGAGCGCGCCAAGTGCGGCGCCCCTGGCGCTGCCAGGGGGCCCCAGCGCCGATCCGAGAAATTCGCAGAGTTGTTGTTGTCATTGCTCGTTCCCTCCTGAGCGGGCCCTGTCCTGGGTCCACTCGGCGGCCGAATGGGCTCATCCGCCGAGCGGGCTAAGATGCGAACCATGGGGCGCGTTCCAGGCTGTTGGCAGGCAACGGCGCCATTGCCTCTGCTGCGGCGGCCCAGGCTGATGGCTCGCGGCATCCCCCACACAAGCGTGGTCACTGTTGGATGGCGCCGCCTGGCAGCATGCTGTTCTGCATGTCGAGGATGCGCTGCTCGATGTGTTCCTGGGCCATCACCTCGTTCGTGATGGCCTCCTCCTCCTTCTCGTGCGGCTGGAACCACGCGGGCCAGAGGAGGAACTGCAGGGCGTAGGAGAAGGCGACGATGCCCGAGACATAGGCGCACCAGCCCCAGGGGGGGCCCGGCACCGGCTTGATGGCGAACAGGTCAAAGGTCGCCGCCCCCGCGGTCTCCGTCCAGGCGCGCGGGAGGTTCTCCGTCGGGGCCCGCGCCATCCCCCAACCAGCCAGCCCGCCGACGGCGCAGAAAGCCGACGCACCGTAGAAGAAGCACGCCCACTTCCTGATGTTCGGCAGCGGCTTCGAGTACCAGTAGTGGGACAGGAACATGACGCCGCAGAGGCTAAATACGCTTGCCAGCACGAAGGCCCCGAAGAGCGCGAGATTGAGGAAAAAACACTTCGACATTATATAGCACGCCATATTCCCTGGCAAGTACTGGGTCGTCGAGCACGCAAGCTGTTTAGCATCCTGCAAGCTGTGTGTGCCCTTCATCTTCGTCACGATACCTTTGCAGAACTTGTCCTCGAGCCAATTTTTCCCGCATTCGACGTCCACGTGGATGTTGAACAACGAGATCTTGATTTTGAGAATCTTGACCCCCAGGCCGATGAACGGCTGATCCAGCCAGGTATTTCCGAACATCGGGATGATCAGCAGGAAGGCGTTCA
This sequence comes from Prorocentrum cordatum, assembly GCA_963575745.1. Taxonomy (NCBI): domain Eukaryota; class Dinophyceae; order Prorocentrales; family Prorocentraceae; genus Prorocentrum; species Prorocentrum cordatum. The sequence goes on from CAUYUJ010001735.1 coordinate 66,271, forward strand.
CGGTGCCCAGGGAGCACAGCCACTTGATGGTGCTCTCTCGGTCGACGAAGTCCTGCTTCTCCTTCTGAGCCTTCATCATCGTGCGCATCTCGGCCCTTTCCGCCTTGCGCTCTGCCTCCGTCTGCCAGGGGAGCGCGCCGTTTTTCCCTTTCTCCTGCTCCCCCTCGCGTTGCTCTGACTGCTGCTGCATCATCATCTGCTGCCCCGCGGGCACGCCCTGGGCATAATACGCCGCCCCCTGGACCCCGAAGTCCTGGCCGTACATGTGGTCCTGGCTTGGAGGCGACCCGTGGGTCTGAACTGGTTGGGGCTCCCAAGTATCGGCAAGGACGGGGGATGAGGCCCAATCCAGTCAAAATCGGTTCCCGGACCCTTTCCACGGGTCCATGTGGTGCAATTTGTCAAACCGCGTCGGTTTGTGACAGTGCATGGGCCCACTGGCGAACGAACCAAACAGATGCAATTGTGAAAATCCGCGTTGTGGGTACCGACCCCTCTCGATGGAGCTCACTTTGGGGCCACGAAGCGTGTGACGGCTATCGGTCGAGCCCCCTTTTATGAGGCAGCGAAGCGGGCGAGGTTCGCTCCGAAACGGGCGCGGTGGTGCCATGCGGGCGCTGCCACTGGGGCCTTCGGCGGCGCTCCCTATGGGGCCACGAAGCGAGCGGAGGGTGTGCCGAGACGGGCGCGGTGGTGCCAGGCAGGCGCTGCCACAAAAGCCTTCGGTGGAACCCCCTTTTATGGGGTCACGAAGCGTGTGACGGGTGTGGCGAAATGGACGCGGTGGCGCCATGCGAGCGCAGCCGCTGGGGCCTTCGGTGGAGCTCACTTTTGGGCAATGTGTGGAGGCTGTGCTGAGATTCGTGCAGTGGCACCATGCGACGCAGCCGCTGGTGCCCTTTGCGGGATTGCCCTACGGGGCCACGAAACGTGCGAGGGGTTCGCCGGAAGTCGCGCGCTGGTGCTATGCGACCGCAACCACTGGTGCCTTCAACGAAGCTCCCAACAGGGCCACGAAACGTGTGAGGGTTGTGACGAGATTGGTGCGGTGCATCTCCGTGGGGCCGCGAAACGTGTGAGGAATCTGCCGACACGGGCGCGGTGGTGCCACGCGACCGCAGCCACTGGGGCCTTCGGGGGAGCTCCCTTTGGGGAAAAGAACGCGTTCTGTGGTCGCTTGGAAGGGGAACCGGACCACCACCCTCCCCCTGGATGGAGGGGGGGGGTTCGACCCACCTCCCCCCCCCTCCTCTTCCCGTGGCGGAGGGGGGGTGTCGAACCCCCCCCTCCGTCCCCTACTTTTCCTCTCTCCCTCTCCTAAGGCCGGCGCGCCTGCGTCGGTGGCGGCTGGCGGCGGCGACGGGGACGGCCATTTCTTTTTCTGGGCCAGCGCCGGCGCTTGCGGCGGCGGGCGGCGGCGTCGACGAGGACGACGGTGGTGGTGGTGGTGGTGGTGGCGGGGGTGGTGGTGGTGGTGGTGGTGGTGGTGGTGGTGGTGGTGGTGGTGGTGGTGGTGGTGGTGGTGGTGGTGGTGGTGGTGGTGGTGGTGGTGGTGGCGGCGGTGGTGGTGGCGGTGGTGGTGGTGGTGGTGGTGGTGGTGGATTGTGTTGTGGTGGTGGTGGTTGTGGTGGTGGGTGGTTTTAATGTGGTGGTGGTGGTTTGGTGGTGTGGTTGTGATTTGTGGTGGTGGTGGTTTGCGGGTTGCGTGTTGGTGGTTTGTGGTGGTGGTGGTGGTGGTGGTGGGTTGTGGTGGTGGCGGTGGTCTGTGGAGGTGGTGCTGGTGGTGGTGGCAGTGGTGGTGGTAGTGGTGGTGTGGTGGTTTGTGGTGGTGGTGGGTTCTGCTGCTGGTAGTGGTGGTGGTTGCGGCGGTAGTGGTGGTAGTGTGGTAAATTGTGGTGGCGGTGATAGTGGTGGTGGGTTTTTTTTGTGGTGGTGGTGGTGGTGGTGGTGATGGCGAGTTGTGGTTGTGGTAGTTGTGGTGGTGGTGGCTGTGGTGGTGGTGGTGGTGGTTGTGTGGTGGGTTGGAAGTGGTGGTGGGTTGAGGCGGTGGTGGTGGTGGTGGTAATGGTGGTGGTGGTGGTGATCGTGGTGGTAATCGTCGTTGCGTCCCCGCCGTCGCCGGCGCCACCGCCGGCGCTGCTGGCCGCCGCCAGCGCCGGCGCCGGCGCCAGGGGGGGGGGTTGAACCCCACCCCTCCCTCCCGTTGGGCTGCCTCTGGTCATCGTCGCTGCGTCCCCGCCGTCGGCGCTGCTGGCGGCCGCCAGCGCCGGCGCCGGCCCGGCGCCGAGGGGGTGGGGGTTAACCCCGCCCCCTTGGGAAGAGGTGGGGGGGGTCGGGGGGGGGGGTTTGGGAGGGAGGGGAGTCCCCCTGGTTTTGATCGACGGCGCCGAGTGTTGGGGGGGGGGCCCACCCCCCGGTTCGAAACGCGCCGCCGAATGTTCCCAAAGCAAGCGCCCGTGAAACGCGCTCTCTCCTATGTGGGCCACGAAACGTGTGAGGGGTGTACCGAAACAGGCGCGGCGGCGCCATGCAAGCGCAACCACTGGGGCCTTCGGTGGAGCTCCGTATAGGGCCATGAAGCGTGTAACGTGTACGCCGAAACGGGCGCGGAGGTGCCATGCGAAGGCAGCAGTTGGGGCCTTCGGTGGAGCTCCCCATGGGTAGGCACAACGTGTGCGAACTGAGTGCGGTGCTGCCATGAGGGCGCAACCACTTTGGCCCTCTGTTGGGCCCCTTACGGGGCCACGAAGTGTGTGTGTGTGTGTGTGTGTGATGTGTGTGTGTGTGTGTGTCGACATGGGTGTAGTGGTGTCATACGTGTGATGGGTGCGCCGACATGGGTGCAGTGGTGCCATGCGAGCGCAGCCACTGGGGCACATTTGTGGAGGTCCCAACACGGCCACGACGCGTGAGGGGTGTGCCGAAATGGGTGCGGTGTTGCATCGCGAGCGCAACCACTGTGGCCTTCGGTGGAGCTTCCTACGGGGCCACGGAAAGCGTAATGAGTGTGCCGAAATGGGCGCGTTAGTGCCATGCGAGCACAACCACTGGTTTTCGGTGGACAGACCCATGGGGCCTCGAAACGTGTGACGGGTTTGCCGAAACGGGTGAGGGGGTGCCATGCGAGCGCAGGCAGTGGGGCCTTCGGTGGCGCTCCCCATGCGGCCACGAAGCGTGCGAGGGGGGGGTCGAAAGGGGCGCGGTGGTGCCATGCGAGCGCAGCCAGTGGGGCCTTCGATGGAGCTCCCTATGGTGCCACGAAACGTATAAGGGGTGTGTCGAAATTAGTGCGGTGGTGCCATGCCAGCGCAGCCTCTGGGGCCCCTTGTGGAGCTCCATACGGGGCCACGGCGAAACATGTGAGGGGTGCGCCGAAACGGGTGCGGGGGTGCCACGCGAGCGCAGCCACTGGGGCCTTCGGGGGAGCTCTCCATGGAGCCACGGAACGTGCGATGGGAGTGCCGAAACGGGCACGGGGGTGCCATGCGACCGCAGCCACTGGGGCCCTCGGTGGAGCTTCCTATGGGGCCACGAAGCGCGCGAGGGGTGTGACGACATGACTGGCATGCGGAGGGCCGAGGCAATAATGACGGGAGGAGGGAGGAGCGGGAGGGGGCGCTGTCTGATCAAAACGAAGACCCAACAAGACAGGATGGTTAGGAAAAAGCGTTCCCGGACCCAGAACCTCGAACCTGCCAGCCCGTCCTGCTGGCCGGTAACAAGAATACTGGGCCGCCTCGGACCCCCAGACGGCTCCGAGGTCCTGGCCGTACTGCGCCCCCCCCATCGGCATGCCGCCCTCCCACTGGTAGGACGACATTCCAAGGCCTGTCTTTGTGTCGGAGCGGAGTGCCCCCAGGTCTCGCCAGGTCGTGGCGGCCGCCGGGCCAAAGCCGGGGCGGCTGCGGGAGCGGGAGGGGGAGGGGGAGGGCGGTGAGGGCTCGGGGGGGAGGGCGCAGGGATACAGTTGTGGATGCCACGACAGTGGACACCCTAACAATCCTGTGATTGAATGTCCCATGTTTCTAGAATGTCGGGAAACTGTTCTAGACATGCTTTAATCATGTTTCCACGTGTTTAACACATGTTTAACACATGCTCTAGACATCTGGAAAGTATTTGGCAACATGTTTCTTCTCCATTGATCGTCCTCCACAAGGATACAGAGACTGTGCTACCAGGAAGAGCGCTGAAAGAAAGAACAACAAGGGGCCCTTTTCGCCACGGCGAGCCTCGGCCACGAATGGGTTCAGCGACCTCGATCGAAGGAACGGCTCGGAAATCGTAGCCTGTCTCGGGGCCAAGGTGGTTCATAGTTCAACAACTTGACTGGAGAGGAACAAAGCACGGCATTGCAACCTCTTTCGGAGGTCCACGCGGACTTCTTGCATCGGCCATGGAACCCCTCCCTGGCGCGCGGAGCGCGCAAAGGGCGGCGCCACAGGCTCCAGCGCCGATCCAAGAAATCCGCGAGGATCTCCGAAAGTTGATGTTTATTTTTAAGTGTCTTCTACGAAGGGAGATCGGGGAGGGGAGGTTGGCAAGGAGGGGCAGAGGAGAGAAGAAGTGGGCAGTGGAGGGGGTCGCGGAGGGTTGAGCACAGGAGGTGGGCTCAAGGGCAACGTTTCACTGGCACCCGCCGCGTCGGGCGCCATGCAAGACAATGCACATGGATGATGAATCAAGATGTTGGCGGACTAGCGGCGAATAGCCGGAAATAGCGGCAAGCAACTAGTGGCAAAAAGCGGCACACGCCCCGCACCAACCGTCCGCCACTCACCCCACTCGCCACTGAAGGCAGATACACGCCCCAAAAGACATTGGATACATTTCAAAACCTCCACAAAAAAAGAAAACCTCAAAGAAAGAGTGGAGTTTTAAAACGCCACCTGCCAGACAAAAACATTAGATGCACTTCAAAACTTTCACAAAAAACCTCAAAGAAAGAGTGGAACTTTAAAACGCCAACTGCCTGCGGCCATTTGCCCGTGAAGATGGACAGGGCTGACCCAAGCATCCGATGGGTCGACCTGTAGAAGCCGAGAGCCCCAGACATCCGATCCACTCCCTCGCGAGGCCAAGCTTCTCATCCCAGATCCACTCCCGATTGCCCCAGGGCCAGAGTGCTGTCTCCGGATGCCGGCAATCGGGACATGCACAAGGACTGAGCATTTCATCCCGTCCGAAGCCTACGGGGAGGGCGGCGACGAGGACGACGGCGAAGCCAAGGACGAGGACGACAAGGACGGGAGTAACGCGTCCGCACACACACACAGACATGTAATGGAAACCCTCGAAACTGCTTGCCCTTAGGGCTTCTCAGTGCTGGTCTAATGAACTGGCCCTGTGTGTCGGTCTGGCCTGCGTGGCAGCCCCGTCGCCGACTCGTTGCCTCCCGTCGTCTGGGCTTGTGTGTCGGTCTGGCGGCTCCGTGCCGGCCGTCGCCGCCCCGTTGCCCCCTCGTCGCCGCCCGTCGTCTGGGCCTGCCTGTCGGTCTGGCGGTTCCGTTCCGGCCATCGCCGCACCGTCGCCACCTCGTCGCTTTGTAAGTAAATAATGAGATCTACCTCCCCCCCCTGGACTTAAATGTCATCTTCGCATAATACCATTTACATGTCATTATGCCCCATCGCCCGTCACAAATATCAACCCATACCATCCCAAGTTATGGAGAAAAAACTGTGCGCGCACACTTGTTAACAAAACCATCAGATGACACACATCCCTTAGAAAACAAGCGACGAACTGTACACGCGCGCGTCGTCGCGCGCATGCGGAAAATACTAGGGTTCGTAAGGACGGCAAGTATTACTTGTCCCGAAATGTAAAGACACAGTTCCCAACAAGAACTCTCAGATAAAGGAACTGTTCGCGCGGGCTCTTCCTGATTTCTCACAAACCTGACCGGTTGTGTCCAACGTTTTCATAACACGCTACCAAACGTGCCTCTCGCGCGGGCATGTCGGAATCGCAAGAGCGCCCTTGCGATCGTGATGTCGCAAGATCCCATTGCAACAAAACACCGAACGAAATGCACTCGCGCGCGTCGTCACGCGCGGAGGCCGGAATCATTCAAAAGCCTGACGAGTCGTTCGGATGTGAAAAACGAATCCCGAAGGCATACAAAAGCACATGGTTTTGCGACACTAACTTTAAAACATGCCTGCGCTCTGGGTGCAGGTGGTCTAGGGCGCTTCCTTTTTCAACCTCCTTCCTCTCCCTGCTCGGGAGGTTTACCTTCCTCCCCCTCCCTGGATGTGGACGGGCTCCCCCGCGATGTATCAGAGCGTCCTTGTTGGCCCAAGATAGCTCCAAGAGGGCTTTGAATAGCCCAAGATGGCCTCCAAGATCGCCCAATATATCTCAAGATGGCCTCCGTCACGCATCCAAGAGGTCTCAAGACAGCCCCAAGACGGTTCCAAGTGGTCTCCCAGCCCTCCAAGGACCCCCACCAAGGGCCAACATCTTTCAAAACCTAAGGAACATCACAATGTGTTAGCCTCCGATGGGCTCGAGGCCTCTGGATGGCCGTAAGACGGCCAAAGATAGCCCCAAGAGGCCCCCAAGACGGCCCCAAGAACGCCCAAGAGCGCTCCAAGAGCGGGCCAAGAGGGCCCCCAAAAAGCATGTTTGAGCCTTCGAAGGGGCGGCGGGAATTAAGACCCACTCTCTTTTGAACAATTGCGCCCAACACAGCCCTACGAGGCCTCCCAGCCCCCCAAAGAGCCCTAAGAGGGCTCCAAACCCCCCCAAGAGAGCCCCACGAGGGCCCAAAGAAGGCCCCGAGAGGACCCCAAGCGGACTCCAAAATGGCGCCCAAATGACATTACGAATCTTCGAAGAACCCCTCACCACGACATATCTTCAAAACACCCCGTCCTCCTTATCATCGTCCGTCCCTTCCTTGCTTCTTTGCTGCCGCCCAACTGCTCCTCTTCGTCCTCCTCGCGCCGCGTTCCTCCTGCTCCTCCTCCTCCCTCCCGTCCTTGTCCTCCTCCTCCTCCTCTTCCTCCCCCTCCACCTCCTCCTACTGCGTATCTTACCCCCAAGCTGGCCCCAGGCATCACCAGCACCAGCAGCACTAGCAGCAGCACCAACATCAACACCAGCAGCAGCGGTACCAGAAAAACAAACTACAACGACAACACCAACGATACCATCAGCTACAGCACAACCGCAACTCTTCACTACAAGAGAACTCCCAACCAACTGGCGCTGCCAATCAAGCCACCTTGGTAAGACGCTACAAACGTTTACCACGGGGAACCGGACGGCGTGTATTGCACCAGTGTTCATCTTAAACTTCATCGGAGGAGCGACAGCGATTTGTTCCTCCTCCCCCGCTTTCTCCACCAACCCCCACGATGGCCACAGCAGCAGCACCACCACCAGCAGGAACACCACAAGCAGCAACGCAAGCAACAACACCAACACCAACAACAGCAACAACACCAGCAACATCAACGGAACGAACGTCGGAGGCAGCATCTGCGGCAGCACCAACACCTGGACACTTTCAAAAGGCACGCGTACTGAATCTGCAAACCCGTGCAAGAGCGAAATCAAGGATGCCCATCGCAACACTGCTGTCGGACCGCACATGCAGCAACCTGCGCCAGACACGCTTCCCACAAGGAACACCATTGAAAATGCTGCATTGACTTCTGTCCCAAACTTCATTTCGCGAAGCTACGCGTGGTCCCAACGTTCTGGCCGCAAGGCACTGCCCGCCCAATTTGGCAGCTTCCAAAACGGCTGCGCGACCTCGTGCTTCCAAGCGCCCCTGATTAACCAATTCACCGGGTAATCGATTCTGGATAGGTTGGTGGGGATATTTTTTTACCGGCGGCTCCGAGGACAGATCCTTGAAACGGGTCGGACACGACTGGGGCACAGAGCGAGATAATTAGCCGCAGGGGCGCATAGGCCACTGAAGCGAGTGCACACGCAAGGGACAAAATGACCCGCATTGGGGGCTGGCGCTGGCGGCCCGACAAGAAGGGAACGCAAGCACAAACATGGAAGCGGACGGGGAGCAGTCGCACACGTGGCGCCAAGCTCCAGCCGTACCGAACAGCGCGGCACGCCGCACAGCGGCGGCACGGGGTGACCAGGCGTGGCCGCACCGACCGTGCAACAGTGGGCGAGGAAAGAAAAAGGGGGGAGACACGGCGGGCGCGAGGGCACGCGGCAGTAGGAAAAAGGGAGGGCACAGATGGAAACCTCACTCACAGTGGCTCAAGGGACGCTGTTGGGCAAGCGAGCGACCAAAGCCCAGAAACGGACCAGTCTATCATGTCGTCTGAACCCACAGCCTGCAGCTTGTCCGACACTGAGGATCGGGGGCGTAAAGCGCTGGTGGGGATACGCGAAGCGTCAAGGACTTCTGAAAAAAATGCCATTTGAAATTCAACGTTTCAGTTGATTTCGGCCAAACGGGCCTCTCGCGCCGCATGCCGAAATCATTCGAACGCCGTCCAGGGACTCGACAAACTTAGGCTGCACCAAAGAGCTTGCAAACAAATTATTAAACAGCATGACTTGCACCACGCGGATTATACAACGCACGTGTCCTCATTTATACACTTGCATACACTTGTACACCGATCGGTGTACATATAATGCAAGCCGTAAATTTAGAGATATTATGGGCAGGTATGTATATATATACATATGGTGCAGACACATGTATATAATTATATGTATAACGCACACATCGAGTAAACAACATATACTGGCTAGATTGCCCCGCGCTCAGCGCCCAACATTTGTTGATAGAAACAAGTTGTTGGGTGTCAACGCTGTAACCATATAAGAGAACCATATCGCGCACGTCGCGCGCGCTCAAACACTAGCGCATATCGGGGGTGGTTACCAAACCGAATGTGACCGCCAGATCGAAGAGCAGAATAAGTCATTACAAGAAATATCATTGTCAATATCATGTTCGTCACCATCATCGTAACCGGCGTCATTCAAAGTATCGTGATCAGTCAAAAGGTTTGCGGTCATCGCAATATTCAGCATCCATGTCGTAATCAACATCATCGTGACACTATCCCTCGTAAGAAGACTGCGTTGCGTGTCTCGGCCCAAACGGGTCAGATGAACAGGGAGGCCCCTGGGCTGCGCTGGCCGGAGCGAGAGGAAGAGAGAGAGAGAGAGAAACAACAAAGACAGAGAGAGAGAGAGAGAGAGAAAGAAAAAGAGAAAGAGAGAGATAGAGAAAACAAACAACACAACAAAAAACGAGGAGGGAAGAGGCACACATCACAACACCGCACAACACACACGAACAAGGAAGAGAGAGACAGAGAGAAAAGAAGCGAAAAGGGCAGCGCGGGCGGGCACAAAAAAGGCTTGGGCCGCGGCGGTTGCAGACGAAACAAGTTCGCAAGCGCACGGCCCCCCAACGCTTTACGATTAAAGTTCAAGAGCACCCCATCGTGACACGATCCCTTGCGAGGAGACTTTTTGCGCGTCTCGGGCCAGGCGGGCGCGACGAACAGGGGGGTTCATGGGCTGCGCCCGGCGGAACGATAGACAGAGAGACAGAGAGACAGAGAGAGAAAGACAGGAAAAAACGGAAAAATAAAAAAAAAACAAAAATGAGGGAAGAGGCGCACACCACAACACAGCACAACACACACGAACGAGGAGGAGAGAGAGAGAGAGAGAGAAAAAAAAAAAAAAGAGAGAGAGAGAGAGATAGAGAAGGAGAAAAGACCCCTAGACACCCCGAGAGGGTTTCTGGCATTTGCCGCAGTATACTAGGAACATCTTAAGCAGACGGCATAGACAATTTGAGTCGACACTTCGTTTCAGAGCTCGGGCAAAGCAGGAAGAGAAACGGGGGAGATCAGGCTCAGCAGCGCGAGTCCACAAGTTGCCCGAGCTCTGACCCACCCCAGTCAAGACGATGCGGGGCTTCAAAGAAGGATTGCAGACACCCCCTCGCCCTTGACAAGAAGAAACCGCAGCGGTCTACGGCGCAGGCCTGGCTAGTCGCACGACGTGCCAGGCGCTCGAGCGGAGGGGCCTTCCACAGCCAGCTGGACCCAGGGTTCTCCAGGGCAGCCGGGGTTTTGACGCGAAGGCAGTCTCGAACCACCCGCAAACAAAACACAACTGGTCGTTCCCACGATTAGGGCGGCCCCAAACATGCTCGGCTCTACGCAGTCGGCACCGGCTGGAACCAGGGGGCCCGCGGCGGGCTTGGGGCCAGGTGCAGCAAGGCGCCCCCGTCCAAACATCAGAAACCACGTTGTTCGAAATCCACCCCAAAATCATCGACTGCACGACCTGGCGGTTCAGGTCGAGCCAGGGTTGTTTCAGGATGTCGACCGGGATCGTGGCGGTGCCCTGGGCCCTCATGGCCCTGGACATGCCCGCCTCGCTGGCGGAAAATATTCCACAGAATACATGCTTGTGGCGACACCTGGCTGAACCTAAGGCGCGCCGCAAAATTCGGCGAGGGCGAAGCCTGACCTCAGAGACTGTCGGCGCTGGCCAGCGCGATGTCGGCGAGGCTGTCCCGCATCGCGCTGCCGAAGTCCAGCGCGACTTGCGGCGCCCTGTGAAGCTCCGCCAGAGCGCGGGCCTCCTTGCCGCAGCGCTTCATCCTGGCGTCGCGGCGCCACCTGCCTCGCGCCTTGGCCAGCCCGTCGTGCGAGGCGCCGCCGCGCCTCAACCCGTAGGCGGTGACGCCCATGGCGGCCGCGCCCAGCGCCTCCGACGCCTCCTGGATCCTGACCGTCAGGTCGCCTGGCTCGAAGCTCCAGATCCGCTGATCGGGCGCCCGGCACCTCCGCTTCAACGTCAGCGAGCGCGGGCGCGGGAATTCGAAATCGCCCATCGCGACGCTCTCGCCCCAGGCGCCGACTTGGTTAGCCTCTCCAGCTCCACGGGGCCCAGGAGGAGGCCCCAGCGCGTCGCCTGGGGGCCCGCGGCTGCCGCGAGCGGTGCCAGCTGGAGACCCGTCAATGAATCGCACTCGCCGGGCCGCAGGCGCGCGTGAAACGATGGCAGAAGACAGGGCGGCCGCCGCCCGCTCGCCCAGCTTGCGCGATAGCAGGTGGCCCACAATGGCCAGCATGAGCACGCGCGGCAGGGGCAGGCGTGTCTTGCGAGGGACCACCCTCGCCCAGCCTGCTAGCGCTCTAACCGAGCGGGGCAGGCCCTGGTTCACCGTAGCGGCCTGTCTCGGGGTAATGAAACTTCACCGCCGCCAACGTATTCCTGGCCACGTCCCCCGCCATTCCCACGAAGAAAAACTTGTCCAATTAATGGGCCAACGCGTCGTCGAGACCTTTCACGTCCTTCCAGTCAAGGCCCGACTCCATACGACCTCATATATTCAAGTAGCCCTTGCCGGTAGCTTCGGCTACCCGACGGCTCTCGAGGCACGCCATGTGGGACGAGTCCAGGAGGGGCTCCGAACTCGGCGATGATCGGCGGCACCGGGTGCGCCGAGCAGCCGCCGCCACCGCAGAGGGCGCTGCCGGCCGCTGCCGGCCCGACCAACCAACCCCCCTGGGTCGCCACCAGGGCTCGCATCCGGCAAGGGGCCGACCGCGCCGAGGGCAGGGGGCCTCGGGGCGGCTGGAAGAAGCAGAACAGGTTCAGCACCACAATCAGCAGCGCCGCGCGTGAGGGACGAATCGAGCTCCTCCTGCCGCTCGATGTAGGACAGGCCTCTGGGCGGATTGTCCGCTGGATCCCTCTCGGACGGGGCCCAGCGAACGCGGGCGCGAAGACGGCGCCCAAAACGGCTATTTCGCGGAGGACAGCCCGAAGCTGAAAGGCCGCCGAGCGACTCTCGCCCACCGCCAAGGCGAGCCCCACGTTATCGACCAGGGCGAAAACTCGATGTCCAAAGGCCCGTCGGCCCCGGAGCGCGCGCCGCAGGGCGTTCGACAGAGCGAGCCCCTCGAGTCGCGAGATGTTCGCTGGGCCCCGCCATGGAAAGGACCCCGCAATGCGCCAGGCCTCGCGGTCCGCGTAGCTCGCGAAGATCATGTCGTGGGACTTCTTGAACACGCCGGCCTGCCGCAGGCTATCAGGCACGTCCTCTGCGCAAGCCGCCTCGGCGACCTCGGTGGCGAAGGCGTGGCTTCTGGCTGCAGCAGCGTCTTGCTTGTGGCGCCACATCTCTGCCGCGCGGCCCCAATGAGCGACGAGCTCCGGGTCCGCCTGGCGAACGCAGACGCCGCTGCAGGGCGAGGCATCGCTGGCCGTCACAGAGGGCAACCACTCGGCGCCCGCGTGGGCCACAAAGAGGGGGGGCAGGTCCCTGACCACCTTCAACTCCTGAACCACTGAGTCCCAGAGCGGAACGACCTGCCTCTTGTAAGCCTCCACGAAAGCATCGACCGAGGTGATGATTCACAAAGGCGACCGCTGCCACGGCATTAAGCCAGGTAGCATGTCCCAGCACCACCTCCAGAACACCGCCAGAGCAGCGCCCGCGCCTCAGGAGCTCCTCGATGGCCAGGGCGCCGCATGCGACGGGTCGAGACGCGCGCGGCGCGGGCGCGGCCGTCAATGGAGAGCCCCGCGACATCGGCGCGGTCGATCGCCTCGAAGGTGCACGGAGAAGCCCTGATCCTCCAGGCTGGAGGTGACCCGCTGTCCAGCGGCGGTCACTCGCTCCTTCGGGGCCCCGTGGACCACGAGGTTGCCCACGTGGACCGCCGCGCCGAGAGGCCGCCGAGGCCTGGGCGGGCGCGAGGCCGCGCGGTCCTTGACCAAGGCGTCCGCGCCCAGCCCGCCGCGAGCGAGGCCCTCCTCCGTAACCAACTGGCGCAGGTGCAGGGCCCAACTCCAGCCCATCGGCAGGACCGTCAGGATGGACGCGAGCGAGGCGGCAGCCGCAGGCGTCGCGCCGTTCACCAGCGGCCGCCCCGCTGGCCCAGCGCGGACGGGCGGCAGGCGGAAGCAGGACCCGAGCTCGCACGGCACGGAGATGGCGTAGAAGGCGTTCTGCACGTCGCCCACAGAGCACCAGACCACGTCGCGCTCGCTGGATCCTCGGGAAGGCCGAGGCTGACGGCAAGTGCGTGGACGGCGGCGGCTCGAAGTCACAATTGGCGAACCGCGTGTCGAAGATGATCCGCTGCTTGCCAGACTTCTTCTTGGCGAAGAATAGTCCGACGGTGGCCTCAGCCTGAGCGGGCACGAGGCGAACCATTCCGCGCTCCAGCATCCCCTGAACGAAGTCGGCGTAGACGCGACGGTGGCGGAAGGCGGGGTCCACGTAAGGCTTGCGGTGACCGAGCTCAGACCGAAGGGCCGCCGCTGCAGCCGGAGGTCGTCGCATCTCGGCTGTCGACGGAGCGCGCGGCGATCGACAGCTCGAGAGCAGCCGCCTCCGCGCTGGGGAGGTCGAAGAGCAGGGAGGGGTGATGCGTCGCGCTGGCGACTCACCCCGCAGCAGCCGAAAAGGGGAAAAGCCGACTAGCCCGGGGCCAAGGAGCGGCAGGCAGCCGAATCCGCGGGCGCGCGGCCGAAGGCAACTCGCCTTCCTTGCCGCCCTTGGCCCCGTCATTGGGACGGGCCAGCGCGCGCTCCTCTCTTGCCATCCTCCGTTCTTTGGCGATGGCGCTCTCGCGGGCGATCTGTTCGCTGGTCCTGGTGCCGAGCTCTGGCGCCACCATGAGACCTCGGGTAGTGGCCATGCCTGTGAAGTAGTAGTGCTCGTCCCGGTGGGCCTCGTCGCCAAGCTTCGCGCCGAGGATGTCGTCGCGGTGGCGTGCTTCGCACAGCTGCAATCGGCGCCACCCAGGAGCCCAAATATTGCTGATGTCCAGCTGGTCGCAGCACGGCGCCGTCTCGAAAATCTTGCTGCCCTCCAGGTGCGCGGACGCCGTGATGTCATCGAGCGCGAGCCTGATGTTCGAACACTGCCCCCGCTCTCCAGCATGGAGCGCGCCACCCAGGCCACGGTCCGCGGCCCGGGCACGGGCCAATCGGCCCAGTGCGAAGGGGCCAGGATGGCGACAGCGTCAGCGAAGGACCAGTGCCGCTGACCGTCCGTGTCGTAGCGCACCGACAGCGCGCGGCAGTCCAAAGCATCGGCACGTCCACCAGCCGCTGGTCCAGCAAGGGCTCCTCCACCATCACCGCCTGCGAGGGCTGCAGCGAGCCCAGCGTGCCCGCCGACAGGCGCCGCAGGCCCAGCGGCAGCTGCCGCCCCATCGCCAGCCGTCGCGGCCGCCGCGTGGGGGCCTGCGGCCGCCAAGGCGGCACCAGCCGCCGCGGCCCCGCCGCCGCCAAGGAAAGCCGCCGCGCCTCCGCCAGGTCCGCCTGCCACGCCGAGCCCGCCGCCGCCGACCGCGCCTGCTGGGGCTGCAGACCCCGCAGCGGACGCACCTCCCGCGGCTCCGAGCTGCGCGTCGCTGGCCTCGATGAGTCAGTCGGCCTCCGCCGTGGCCGACGAACTCCTGGGCCGAGAGCGGCGGCTGGAAGTCGTAGATCGCCTGGCCCGCTGCCGCAGCGGGAATTGCTCCGCCTGGGTCGCAGAGATGCCAGGCCGCGATGTCCGCGTTGTCCGCGGTGAAGTGCTCGACCAACAAGTCGTGACCTGGCGAGACCACCGCCGCGCGAAACGGCTGCACGGCACGGACACGCACCGCAAGGCGGCAGTGAAGCAAAACAGGGCCGGGCACTGCGTACGCCACCAGCACTTCATCGCCGATGTTCATCCGGCGTTAAAACCCGACCACGTCCGCGAGGTACCCGACGATCGAGCGCGTCCTCCAGGGCTGGTAGCGGGCTGACCTCCGGAGGGGGTTGCCGAGGCACGCACCAAGAGGCCGCTGGCGAAGCGGCGCGCCAGGCCGCAGGCTGCGGCCACGCACGTGGTGAGCACCCCCCACACGAAGAGCGCGAGCAGCCCGAAGCCCGGCTCGCCGCCCCAGGACAGGCGCACTGGTCCCGGCTCGGGGCGGGCCGGGCAGGGATCTGGGCACACGTCCCTGGCAGGGAGGGCCAGCGCTGGAGAGCACTGGGCGAGGGACGCGCAAAAGGTCCTCGACCTGCGCGACGGGCGGCGGCGCGGCCGCCGGGCAGCCCCGCGCTGGCAGGGCGGGCGCGGGCGCCGGCCGCGACACCTCAGGGGGCCGCCGGCGCAGCCGGCAAGGGGCGGGCGCCGCCGCCCGAGAGGGACCCAGCCGGGCAGCGCAAGCGTGGGACGCGACGAGCGCCACGCCTCGGGCTACGGGGCGCAGGCGCGAGGCCCCGCGCAGGCCTCCCGAGGCCTCCACAGAGAAGGCTCGAGCCGTGGCGGTTGCAGACGAAGCAAGCTCGCAACCGCACGGCCCTCCAACGTGCTACCATTTCAGAGTTCAGGAACCCCCGAGGATCATCCTCATCCTCATCATCTTCATCATCAGCATCAGCACCATTATGATTCGTCGTCATCATCATCAGCCTCATCATCATCATCATCATCATCATCATCGTCATCATCATCATCATCATCATCATCATCATCATCATCATCATCATCATCATCATCATCATGATCATCATGATCATCATGATCATCATGATCATCATCATCATCATCATCATCAGCAGCAGCAGCAGCATCATCGCCGTCATCATCAGCAGCTGCATCAGCATCATGATCATCGTGACCGTCGTCAACACCGAAATCATCATCACCAACATCACCATCGTCTTCATCATAAGCATCGTCGTCATGCTCACCATCATGATAATCATCGTCACCGTCACGCGAGCGCTCTCTCGCGTGGCTCAACTTGCGCTGCCATTGGAGCCCTCTGGGCGCCCTCCGAGGCCGCGCTGCAGGGCCCCCGGAGGGTCCGAGAAGGGCTCCACGAGGGCCCTCGAGAGGAGTGATAGGTGAGGCACGCGGGGTTTCTCCTGCGTGGGGCCAACTTGCACTGCTGTGGAAGCCCTCTGGGATCTTTCCCAGGCCGCGCTGGAGGGCCCCAAGAAGGGCTGGGCAAGGCTCCGCTCCAGGAGGGCCCGAAGGGGGCCCCGGAGGGCAGGGGACAGGTAAGTCACGCGCGCGTTCCCTCGCGCGACTGCAGGGTCACTGCTGTTGGACACCCTCGTGGAGGGCACGCCCCGCGCTGACGGTGCCCAGGAGGATCTCGAAGGGGCCCGAGGACGGCTCCTCCTGGGGCCCAGGCCCATTGACACCTTCGTAGGGGGCGTCTGGAGCGCCCTTGGGACGATCCTGAGGCCTCTAGGGCCGTTGTCCAGCGTGGAGAAAGCGAATAGGCGGAATGGTCAAAATTGCAATTGCACGGGCACCCCTCGACTGATTTCGCTTCTTGAGGCTCCCGTGAGACTGGTCTTGGAAGCATCTTCGGCCGTCTTTGAAGCGTGTTGGGCCGTGGAGAAGCCGTCGGGGCATGTGGAGCGCCTCTGTAAACGATTCGTACTCTCTTGGCCGTTTAAGGGCCGTCTGCGGCGTCTCTGGAACAGGTCGAGAGCGTCTGAGGCGGTCGTGAGGCGATATTGGGGGCCTCTTGGGCCGCCGTAGAACGTGGAGAAGCCGGAAAGGCAGAATCGTGAACAAAGTGCTTCAAACACGTATGAATCAATCAAAGTTGTTTCTTGGGGCCGTCGTGGGAGTGCTCTTGGATTCATACTGGGTCACGTTGGAGGCATCTTGGCCCGTGGGGAGGCCGCCAGGCCGTCTGAGGCGTGCGGAGCGCCCCTCAGTAATTGGAGGCGCTCTTAGAGAATGCTGGGGGTCTCCTGGGGGATCCTCCTCATCCTCCTCCTCCTCCTCCTCCTCCTCCTCCTCCTCCTCCTCCTCCTCCTCCTGAGGGCCGTCTGGGACGCTCAAAGGCGCTTGGGGGGCCGTCTGGGGGCCCCCAAGGCTGCATTGGCACCTTCAGGGGGGCGTCTGAGGCGATCCTGGGGCGACCTTGAGGGCCTCCTGGGCCATCTCAGAGCGTGGAGAAGCCAGAAATGACAGAAATGTGGACAGGTTTACATACACGTGTATATATATAGAGAGAGAGAGAGAGAGAGAGAGAGAGAGAGAGCGAAAGAAGAAAGGAACAGAGAGACAGAGAGAAAGAGAAAGAAAGCACTGCACATAAAGAAAGAACACAAAGGACAACAAAAACAAAAACTTCAACCAAGGATTATTCACTGCGTGGGGATCCCCATATGTGCATCTCCTTGCTGGCGCTCCCTTGGTGGTGGGACTCGGTGAGGACGAATCTGGATTTAAGTGTGACTGAGCTGCCTCTCTCTCTGCTCTCTCTGCTCTCTCTGTCTCTCTCTCTCTCTCTGCCCTCTCTCTGTCTCTGCCTCTCTTTCCCTGCCTCTCTCTCTCTCTCTGCCTCTCTCTCTGCCTCTGTCTCTCTGCCTCTCTCTCTCTCTCTGCCTCTCTCTCTGTGCCTCTCTCTCTCTGCCTCTATCTCTGCCTCTCTCTCTCTCTCTCTCTCTCTCTCTCTCTTCTCTCTATTCTCTCTCTGCTCTCTCCTCTCTCTCTCACTCTCCCTCTCTCTCTCTCTCGCTCTCTCTCTCTTCTCTTCTCTTCTCTTCTCTTCTCTTCTCTCTCTCTCTCTCTCTTTATCTCTTCTCTCTCTCTCTCTTTCTCTCTCTATCTCTCTCTCTCTCTCTTCTCTCTCTCTCTCTCTCTTTCGCTCTCTCGCTCTCTCTTGCTCTCTCTCGCTCTCTGTCGCTCTCTCTCGCTCTCTCTCTCTCTCTCGCTCTCACTCGCTCTCTCTCGCTCTCTCTCGCTCTCCCTCGCTCTCTCCCGCTCTCTCTCTCTCTCTCTCTCTCTCTGCTCTCTCTCTCTCTCTCTCTCTCGTCTCTCGCTCTCTCTCTCTCTCTCTCTCTCTCTCTCTCTCTCTCTCTCTCTCTCTCTCTCTCTCTCCTCTCCCCTCTCTCTCCACTTTCTCTCTCTCTCTCTCTCCTCTCTCTCTCTCTCTCTCTCTCTCTCTCTTCTATCTCTCTCTCTCTCTCTCTCTCTCTCTCTCTCTCTCTTCTCTCTCTCTCTCTCTCTCTCTCTCTCTCTCTTCTCTCTTTCTCTCGCCTGTCTCCTCTCTCAACTCCCCCTCTCTCTCTCTCTCTCCGCTCTCTCTCTCTCTCTCTCTCTCTCTCTCCTCTCCCTCTCTCTCGCTTCCTCTCTCTCTCTCTCTCTTGCTCTCTCTCTCTCTCTCTCTCTCTCTCTCTCTCGTCACGGGCTCGTGAGATCAGCCAGGGTGGCTCCCCCTTGGGGCTCCCAAATGATGCCCCTGGCAGCGTTTTGTGACCATGAGGCTCTCAAGAGATACATGTTGGGGAGGCCAAACGGCAATTCTAGCTGAGGCGTCCCACCAAAATCGGCGCGAACGGGCTCGTGAGATCAGCCAGGGTGGCTCCCCCTTGGGGCTCCCAAATGATGCCCCTGGCAGCGTTTTGTGACCATGAGGCTCTCAAGAGATACATGTTGGGGGCGCCAAACGGCAATTCTAGCTGAGACGTCCCACCAAAATCGGCGCGAACGGGCTCGTGAGATCAGCCAGGGTGGCTCCCCCTTGGGGCTCCCAAATGATGCCCCTGGCAGCGTTTTGTGACCATGAGGCTCTCAAGAGATACATGTTGGGGAGGCCAAACGGCAATTCTAGCTGAGACGTCCCACCAAAATCGGCGCGAACGGGCTCGTGAGATCAGCCAGGGTGGCTCCCCCTTGGGGCTCCCAAATGATGCCCCTGGCAGCGTTTTGTGACCATGAGGCTCTCAAGAGATACATGTTGGGGGCGCCAAACGGCAATTCTAGCTGAGACGTCCCACCAAAATCGGCGCGAACGGGCTCGTGAGATCAGCCAGGGTGGCTCCCCCTTGGGGCTCCCAAATGATGCCCCTGGCAGCGTTTTGTGACCATGAGGCTCTCAAGAGATACATGTTGGGGGCGCCAAACGGCAATTCTAGCTGAGACGTCCCACCAAAATCGGCGCGAACGGGCTCGTGAGATCAGCCAGGGTGGCTCCCCCTTGGGGCTCCCAAATGATGCCCCTGGCAGCGTTTTGTGATCATGAGAGAGTGTGAGTGTGAGATTACCTTATCTCATCTTGAAATCTCTTCTTATCATATCTTGTGCTATCTTATCTTATCTTGTAGTATCTTATCTTGTCTTGTCTTTTCTGGTGATTATCATTGGGAGGAGGGAGGCGCGAGCGGGAGGAAGGAGGAAGGAGGAAGGAGGAGCAGTGGGAGGCGTCAGAGTAATAACAAGAACCCCAATCCTTAGGATATGGGGAAAAATCACGGAGGAGTGGATCTGCGGGCTCTCGTGGGAACGCTCTTGGTGGCGTACTGGGGCGTCTTGGAGGCCCGTTGGGCCGTCAGGTGGGACGGCCCTGGGGCTATCGGGGAAGAGGCCCCGGAGGCCCCGAGCCCCCTGGGAAGTCGAGGCAGCTGGCTGCGAGCCGCCGACCTTCTGTCCCTCCTCCGCCCCTTCCGCGACGATCGCGAACGACGAACATGCCCATGTCCGTGCCCTCGTGGTTCGGCTACCGAGGCATGGCCTCACGGATGCGCGATCTCGTGGGGACGCTCCGCGCGGGGCACCTGCGCGAAGCCGCCTGAAATCCATGGGGTCGCATCCGAGGGTCGGACCGGGCGAACGGAGGGGGGAGCAAAGTGCGAGGTAGCCAATCGGCTCCACAGCTGGTTTTCCCGGCAACTTCCGGCGCCAATGGCGGCCATATGTCAAGAGGAAAAAGCCCGGCGGCGGGGCCGAAACCACCGGCGGCCGGGGAAGGGAAGGAGGGAGAAGGAGGAGGAGGAGGAGGAGGAGGAAGACGAGAGAAGGAAGAGGAGGGGGAGGACGATAAAGAGGATGAGAAGGAGGGAGTTGGGGGAGGAACAGACCCCACATGATCCCCTTGGCCTCCAGGAGGATGAGGTAAGAGAGTGACAGGGCGAGGGAAGAGGATGAATCCGATGGTCAATGCATCGCTCTACAAAGTTGGCCTCTGAGCCTGAGTGGCCTTCAAAAGGAAATTTCACTCAGCATCTAGCATCTAGACCTCTGCGAGCACCACGGAGGATAAGGAGGAGAAGGAGGGGGAAGAGGACGCAGAGGAAGAAGAGGAGGAGAAAGAATCAGGATGAGGGTGTTTTCATGCCTTCCGGAATGGAATTGAGGCGTGCAAGGAGAATCTTCGAGTCTCTTGGGGGCTGTTCGGGGGACTGTTGGGAGCCACCAGGGCCTTTTGGGACCCTCTTGGTGACCCCTCGGAAGCCGGGCTCTCTTGGGGCGTCGCGGGCACGCCTTGGAGAGTCTTGTGCCGTCCTGGGGCCGTCTTGGAGCCCTCTTGTAGCGTCTTGGGCCCGTGTTGGGCCTTTCCTGGAGCTCTGCTGGACGATCTTGGAGATAGCTGGAGGCTCCCAAAACCACGTCGGGACCGAAAAGGCGAGAGAGCCATAGACATTGAAAAGATAGATTTATTGTTTGCGTTGTTGAGCCCCTGGGGGCGTCGTGCATGGGAAGCTCCAGGGCGACTTCAAGTCCATCTTGGGACCTTTAGTTGAAGGACTTTGACATCCCGTGGGCACCCTGGGGCTGTCTTGGGGCACTCGTAAGCATTCTTGGCCCACCGTGAAGAAACCTTCTGGAAGTATGTTGCCTGTGGCGGGCCGTCTCGGGCCGTCTTGGACGCCCTGGAGGACGGTAGTAAAACCGCACTCCACATTATTTGCCTGTGGGCCGGGTGCCTGACCAGGGACCGAGAACCCCGGCATATCATTACAGTATAAATGTAGACATGTATATATATATATATACATATATATACAGTTGTATATATATATACAACGAGAGAGGAAGAGAGAGAGAGAGAGAGAGAGAGAGAACAAAAAAACGAGAAAAAGAGAGAGAGAGAGAGAGAGAGCGACAATCAATGAGTTCTGCGGGCGCTCGCCTGAAACAAGCGTAGCTTTTCTGATGAACTTCGTCTCACGCTCGCGAATCTACCCTGAAATCGTGTTCACTGTGCTGTGCGCTGTGGACGCGAAAGCATAACTCGATTGCATGGCCATGTTTCTGTCCCAGAAACCATGAGGACGACAAACACGACGAGGCGAACGACGAATAGGATGACGAGACGACGACGACGATGACAACGGTAAGGAGGAGGGAGACGACGACGATGACGACGACGACCACGACCGTCGGGCGTGGATCAACCAGGCTCAGCGAAACGCCGGCAAAGGCATTA
This sequence comes from Prorocentrum cordatum, assembly GCA_963575745.1. Lineage (NCBI taxonomy): Eukaryota > Dinophyceae > Prorocentrales > Prorocentraceae > Prorocentrum > Prorocentrum cordatum. The sequence continues at coordinate 87,468 of CAUYUJ010001735.1, forward strand.
TATAATGCGCTAGATTTTTTTGGAGGCTCCCCCGACCCAGCTCACCCAGTACAGCAGGGGCTCGACAACAAGAAACCTTTCCAAAGAAACCCAACCGCGAGACCCCAGGACATTCATGGACTTTGTTGATGTAGGGACGCCACGCTTTCCATCGCAAAACCATGGAAACCAAATAACAACCCAGGGCACCCTGGAGGCAAGCAGGGTGTTTTTTGGCATGGGTTTCCACTCTAATGACGTCTCAGGCGAAACCACCCGGCCCGCCCTACCGACACGTCTGGGGTGTGCGACAAGGGGGAGTCATCCAGAATGAGAAGACTGGAGACGGAGGACAAAGAGAAGGGGGAGGGGGGGGAGGGGGAGGGGGGGAGGAGGGAAGGAGGGGGAGGAGGAGGAGCTAGAGGAGGCGGAGGAGGAAGAGGAAGGAGAGAGGCAGGATGGAGGAGGGGGAGGGGGAGGGGAGGGGAGGTAAGAAGAGAGAGGAGAGGAGGGAGGAGAGAGAGGGAGGGGGGAGGGAGGTGCAGAGGGGAGGAGGAGGACGAGCAGGAGGAGGGAGGGGGGAGGGAGGACGGAGGGAAACCCAGGGCACCACTGGAGGCAAGCAAAGTGGCGTCTTGTGGCATGGGCCTCCCCTGTCTGCCAAGAGACAGCCCTCGAGGGCCGTGCACCCGTGCACGCGGCTCCCCGACACAGAACAACGAGCCCCTGGACACACAAATAAACACACACGCACACACACACACACGCGCGCGCGCACACAAATACCAAGAATCCCCACATGTTTCCGCATATCAATGTACGAAGAAAGACAGAAACATGAAAACTCGGAGGTCCGCGCGGATCCGAGACATCCGCGCGGACCTCCGAATTGTGTTTAACTTATGCCATTATTCGCTCCCCTTATATATTGTGGAATTTCGTCTGTATCCTACCCCACTTCCCGTATGTGTTCGATGTCAGTCTTTCCCTCCACATCCCAGAAGTACGGTAGAGGGAAACAATTAGTGAACACCCCCCCTGCCCTCCAAACTCAAAGTTGGCACGCGCGGGGGAGACTGCGGTCGAGGTGCAACTCATCAGACCCACCGCCAACTCCGAACATTGGGGGAGGGGGAGGCGTTGACAAATGAATGTAGCATGAACGTTCGCTATTTTTTTCTCCGAGGCATGTACTTGCCGATATTTGTTTCCGGGGAATGGACGATTCTTGTGCCTCTGTGTGTATGGAAGGAGCGGAACTCTGTACACCGACGCCCTTGTCTGGCCTCACACTGACTCTTGCACAGGACAGCGGATACTGGTGTATACGGGATCCTGGTGTATACATTCTTCGTCGCATCCCCCGGGGACAACGGGAAAAACGAATACACCACACCACCCCGACGTCGTCCCCAGCCCTCAAAAAAAGCCCTGGGATTGAACAGCCGCCCGCCACTGGTCATGCATATGCTCCAACTTCCGAATACTTGGACGCCCGAGATGGGTACGGAAAGAATGGGTGCAATGCCCCACAACAAATGTTGTCCCAAACCAACAGCGGCTGCTGTTGGGCAGGCGGCCTACCGTCTCGAATAGACACAGGCCGCGGCGGCGTGGACAGCGAGTCCTGTTCAAAATGAACAGGAACTGCTCTGGGGCATTGCACCCATTCTTTCCGTACCGTCCATCGCCACGGAGGAGGAGGAGGAGGAGGAGGAGCTCTTCCGCAGCTCTTCCCTGGGCGCCGATGGCGCCGGAGGAGCAGGAGGAGGTGGAGGAGGAGGTGGAGGAGGGAGGAGGAGGAGGAGGAGGAGGAGGAGGAGGAGATCCTCCCCTCCCGCACCCGGCCGAGGCCGAGGCCCTGCGTAGCCTCCGGCGCTCCAGCCGGGCCCCGCCGCGCCTGCCCCGGCCGCGGCAGACCCCGCCCCGCAAGGGGGGGGCCGCCGGGCGCCGCAGGCCCGCAAGGCGGGCCTCGGCAATGGCAGGGCCGCTCCCTTGCCGTTCTCTTGCCGGCATTCCGCTTCGTGCCGTGTTCTGTTGCCGCTTTCCTGGCCGCTCTCTTGCCGTTTTCTTCTTGCTGGAATATTCCGCTTCGTGCCGCTTTCCTGCCGCTCTCCTTGCCGCTCTCCTGCGCAGCTTTCGTGCCGCTCTCACGCCGCTGTCCTGCACCGGTTCCGCTCTGCCGTTTTGTCTTGCCGGTGGCGCCGCTCTCTTGCCGGTCCCGGCGCAGTGTTTTTCTTTTCTTTGTGTGTGTGCGTTCGTTTTTAATATATATATATACATTTATACATACATACACATATATATATATATATATATATATGTATATACACGACGTCCGTCGCCGTTGTTTCTTTTACCGGTTCCGGCTCCGACTCCAATCCTGGGGCCGTGGTTGTTGCCGTTTCCGGTCGCCTTTTTTTTGTTTGTTGTTGCCGCTTCCATCTGCAAGAGGCATTTTTTCGGGAACGTCGGGGGCGAGGGGGGCGTCCAAGAGGGGGGGTGCAAATCATGGCCAGCGGCACGTGCGCGGCCCAGGGGGGGGGACCAGGGATTTATAATGAAATAAGGCGAGGCGCGACGTAACGAAATAGGAGGAAAGCCATGAAATCTAAGAGATGTCATGGCCCACGCCATGTTCGGTGAAAAAACTGGCCCTGCCGTTTCCAGGGCCCACTGAGGGCCCACTGAGGCCCAGACTTAGGTCGGGCATGTCCCCCTACAGGCGGATTTTGGACGGAGAACTAAAAATATGCAAAAACACATGAAACATTGAAACGAATTGTCCAAAAATCGTCCCCAGACTATTTTTTAAACTATTTCTGAAACTTCCTCCCGTAGAGGGACAGGCCCGACTTGAGACCAGACCCCCTCGCGCCTGGAAAACAAGAACCACGACGGCGGGAGCGCCCAGGATCGGATCTCGCTGAGCTGGATATCTCGGCGATCGACATGCATCGGCGGGAGCGCCCAAGATCGGATCTCGCTGAGCTGGATATCTCGGCGATCGACATGCATCGGAACGGCAGGCGAGCCGAGAAGAAATCGGATCGGCGGGAAAATCGGCAGGCTGGCCTGCGTCCAGTGAGAAGTCGGAGCCCGAAGCGGGATCCCGGGTCGAGTCGCATCGGAATCGGAATGCATCAAGATCGGGTCGAATCGAATCGGCGGAATCGAAACGGGCCCTGCGGCGGGAGGCTGTTCCACATGTTCGGCTTCCGGAGGCCCTTGCATGGCCCCGGGACCGTCAAAACACGACTCCGGAGGGAAAGCCGGTCCCAGGGAAGCAGGGAAGGGGTCCAGACCTCTGGGGGGTCGACGCCGAGAGTCTAGGAGGCACCGATACCGCTGCAGTCGGCCCGCATCACAAGGATGCGCGATAAGGATGCAAGGGCCTTGGGCGCCCATTCCGAAACTCTTCGAGAGGAGCGCGGTCACCGAAAGTGGTCAAGGGTTGAGCGAGGAGGCGAGGATGCAAGGGTACACTTGGGAAGGATGCCCATCCTTCTCATGCGGGTTGACTCTACTCCCCACTCCTCCCCGAGCGCGCTGCGACCAGAACCTCGCGGCGAATCCAGCCGCGGCGGCGAAGGCCTCCCAGGAGGCCCACCGAAGCGAACACGAGAAACAGGCAGCGGCATCGGAGCCTGGTGGCCTCCTGGTCAACTCGGGCCTCCACCAGATGTTCGGAACGATCCCGGCACGCTCAGAACGCCCTCAGCCAGGCGAGCACCTTGAGGCGGGAAAAACCAAGCGAGAACGGACAAAACCGCCCGGAAACCCGGAGCCCGTCACTTGAAAACAGGCGAGTACGGAAGAACAAAACGCCCGAAACACGAACGTCCCCCTCAGCTCGAAGAGCCCGGACGCAGGCGGGGAAGGAGGAGGAGGAGGAGGAGGAGGAGGAGGAGGAGGAGGAGAAGGAGCGGGAGGAGGAGGAGGAGGGGGAGGAGGAGGAGGAGGAGGAGAGAGCAGGAGGAGAGGAGAAGAGGAGGGGAGGAGGGGGGAGAGGGGAGGAGGAGGAGGGGGAGGAGGAGGAGGAGGAGGAGGAGGAGGGAGAGAGAGGGAGAGGAGGGAGGAGGAGGAGAGAAAAGAGGGGGAGGAGGAGGAGGGAGGAGGAAAGAGAGGAGGAGAAGGAGAGGAGGTAAGGTGGAGAGGAGGAGGAGGAGAAGGAGGAGGGGAGGAGGGGGAGGAGGAGGAGGAGGAGGAGGGAGGAGGAGGGAGAAGAAGAGAGGAGGAGGAGAAGAGGGGAGGAGAAGAGGGGAGGAAGAGGAGGAGGAAGAGGAGGAGGAGGACCCCAGGGGGCCAAGGCCTACGTCGTGGCAACAGAGCGACTCCTTCGCGCCCATGCGGCCGGCACCGGCCGCGCCCCGGGCGGGCGGGCGCCCTGCGCGGAGGCGAGCGTCGGCCGCCGCTATCGAAGGACGTCGTCGTCGTCGTCGTCGTCGTCGTCGTCGTCGTCGTCGTCGTCGTCGTCGTCGTCGTCGTCGTCTGAAGCGGCCCCGGGACACACAAATAATTGTACAAGACTCACATGATCCCTCATATTTTCCTGTATGTTCTGGGTATTTGTCGTCCCCCACACTTCCCCCCATATTTTCCCATATTCTCCTGGGGATCAACGATGAATTGGGTCTGTGTGTTTTTCCCCCTCCTGATCGTCGTCCTCCTACTGCTTCGAGAGTGACGATCGGCAGGGGGGCGGGAAGCCCTGCCCAGCGGCAGACTGTGCGCGCACACGCGCTCCACTCCCACGTCGGCCGCGGCGCCTCGGAGGAGCACCCAAGATTACCACGGACGCTGGCAGTGCTCCCAGGCGCCGTTTTCCGACAGAGCGTTGGCCGAGAGGAGGCGACGAGGCAGAGGGCGAAGATCAGATCAGGTCAGGCCGTAATTGGGCTGCGGCAACCCATGCGTCAGGAGGCAACTCCTGGGACGCTTTCGTAAGAACGTTTGAAAGCTATTAAGCTCGACTACGGAGCCAAGCCCTGGATGAAGGCCAGATTAAGCGGGATTGCTTGAGACAACTTCTGCGGAAATGACCCAGATATGGCTGGGATCATGCCTGTTTTCGACCTCGGGTATGCGAAAACCGATGCCACATTGCTTCTCCGACGATTGGCACACTGACGCGCGCACCTGCATGCGATGTCCGCCGGCTGGAATCTTGCCACTAACGCCACCCACCCAGAAATTGGCGAAGAAACTGCAGACATCCGGCCGATCCACTTTCGCAGATACGTGGCCCCCGGCGGTCTGGACAACTTCCCTATAGAGTGAAGGGGCCCTGGGACACACAAATAAATACACACAAATAACAGGATTCCCCATATTTTCCCATATTTTCTGTGTTTCTGTATTCCCCCCCCACTGCCAATATTTTC
>CAUYUJ010001735.1:95330-97677 GCA_963575745.1 Prorocentrum cordatum
TCTTCCTCTTCCTCCTCCATCTCCTCCTCCTCCTCCTCCTCCTCCTCCTCCTCCTCCATATCCTCCTCCTCCTCTTTTTCCTTCCTTTCCCCCTCTTGCGCAGACAGCAGCACCGATGGCGAGAGGAGGCGCTGGTCGATCTGCAGACCCCTCGGATCGGCCTGACTGGCGATGCCGCTCGGTTCCATAGCCCATGTGGACGGCGAGGGGGGCGGGGCGTGCAGCGGAGGTGGAAGCGGCGGGCAGCGTTATGCGCGTCCTCCTCGTCGTCGACCCCGTTCTCTTCGTCATCGTCTTCGCGCTCGTCGTCCTCCTGGTCGTCCTCGACCACGTCGTCCTCGACCTCGTCGTCCTCGTCCTCGTCCTCGTCGGCCCCATCAACCGCATCATCGCCCGTTTTCTTCTGTTTCCCTGCCGTACTCGCCGTCCAGCGGGGTCCGTCTGTGCAGACGACTCCAAAGCCTCCCATGGGGGGGTCCTCTGCCAACTCGTGGTCGTCGTTGTCGGTTTCGCCCTGTACCCTACTCGCGCTCTTGATGCTGGAATGGGAACGGGCGGGGGGGATAACGGAGGAGAAGCTCCTCCTTACCCCCATTTGCCCCCCTTCCCTCCACTTTCCCCCCGCGTTGGGGTCATGGTCCCGAATCCTTAGCGACAAAAGACGCCACCGACTGGACACAGCCTTTTGGAGGGCTTGCCCGTGGTATTCCGCATCTGGATAAGACTCGAATAAACATGTAGAAAACGCAGGGACGAATAAATTCACGGGCGACCTGGCAGGGGCAGGGGAAGGATAGGGAAAGGGGAACGGGGGGCGGAGGGCGGAGGGCGGGGTCGATCAGGGTGGTCGTGCTGGTAGTGGTCGGGGGTCAAGCTTGCGGTGATTGTGGCCGCCACTGGGCGTGATGTGGGGGTCGTGGGGCGGCCGCACGAGTCGCAGTGGCCGTTGTTATGATCACGGTCTCCGGTGGCAGTCGAGGTCATCCAGATCGCCATGGTGGCGGCCACGACCGCTGTTGGTGGCCGCGGAGGAGGTCAGTTTCCCCGTGTTGGCTGGCCAAACGCCCAAGTGCGCACAGCAACATCTCGGCACTGACGGTCTGCAAGCGCCTGCTGATTTGCTTCCACAACGTCCCGAGGACCTCGGCCCGGCCAGCGTCGTCGCGCGCATGCCCATGCAATCTGATCAGCCCGACGGCCGTGTCGGACGGGCGGCCCCCCGACTCGAACACCAAAGGCGCCAAGCTCCCGTGTTGCGGAGGGTAGCGGTTGCGCTTGTCGTGGGCCATCTGCGCCGCCGATATCCTGCCGTTGTTGAGTCAAGCTCGCCTGCGAGGGCCGGGGCTGCTGCATTCGCAGGTTACGTTCCAATCCACGTGCGCTGGCTGACCTGTGTTGGGGTCCCATGTGCAAGCGTCCAACTCCGCATCGTTCATAACGCCCGTTCGAGTGTTCAGCCTGTCCCAGCCAGGACCCCTCTGATCATTCGCGGCGTAGTGAGGCGCGTGTGTGTGGGGACACTCCCGCATGCTGTCGTGGCGGCCTGCGCGGGACCCCCAACAGGGCAACAATAGGCATTCTTCTTGTGCGAATTCAAAGGCGAATTGCACGGCAACCAAATGTCGATGTGCTTGTGCTGGCAGCGAGCTCCAGGCAAGCACGCAGGCACCCGCAAGCGCTTTTTCTCGGCAGCAAAAGAATTCTTGACTGGCATGGGCAGGTCACCGTCCTCTCGGGGGAACAGGAAACGCCAGGCGCCCAATCCGCCTGCCCCACGGAGGTGGACCCAGTCGTCCACTTCCAGTGTTCCCAGCAGGCGTCTTGCCTTGCCCCACTGACCCTAAAAGTTTCAGCTGCGTCTCTTGGAAGGTGGGTCGTCCCCCATCACGCCCTGCGCTCGCAGAGCCGCCTCCGAACCGCAGCGATTGGAACGTCAAAGGGCACTGGGCCCGAAGGTCCTCCCAAAGAGCAAACCGAGCGCCCCGGGCCACGTGCTGCATGACCACCGCCCAGCTCGCGGCGTACACGGCCGGCGCTGTTTCCTTTGCCGAAGGGAGCGCACCACCCGTCAACCAGCCACAAAAGGCGCGCAGCTTCTGTGCGTCGTTCAGCGTTGCCTGCAAGGGGTCCTCATTGCACCCGAACGATGCGTCGTCGAAGGAACCAGTCCACCCCAAGTTGTAATTGCACGTTGCAAGAAAATAGTGCGTGACCGCGTCCTGGTGCGGAGAAGGACCCGCGCTCCCTCGGCGGAAATGCCGGCAGTCCGAAGGTCTTGCAAGCAAACCCAAAAAACGGTGACCCTTGCCACGGCGCTAGCGTGAACCTGGACCTTCTCGTCCTCCTG
>CAUYUJ010001736.1:0-40000 GCA_963575745.1 Prorocentrum cordatum
GTACTACTACTACTACTACTACTACTACTACTACTATTATTACTACTACTACTACTACTACTACTGCTACTACTACTACTACTACTACAACTACTACTACTACTACTACTACTACTACTACTACTAGCTACTACTAGCTACTACTACCTACTACCTACTACCTACTACCTACTACCTACTACTACCTACTACTACGACTACGACTACTACGACTACGACTACTACGACTACTACGACTACTACTACTATTATTATTACTACTACTACTACCACTACTACTACTACTACTACTACTACTACCAGTTCTACTGCGATGCGAATAATGACAGTCGTAGGGAGGATACGGACGCGAACGGTATGATTAATTCGTAAATCTTTGGCAAGCGTGGTAATAATGACAATGGTACTAATAGTACCAATAATCATTGTATCATTTGAAACAAAAATAAGAAGAAGCAATTGCAACGAATCCTAAAACGAACGCAGTATTATTATAACAAAACAACAATTATACTTCTACCACTATTAACGAGAAGGTGTTCGAAAAGGGGGTGAAAGGGGGGATGGGGGGGAAGGGGCTTGTTCTAAGAAAAGGGGGGTCGAGGGTGGGGGGAGGGGGATGAGGATGGGGGGGGGGGGAAGGGGGAGGATGGTGGAGGGGGGGGGGAGGAAAAGGGGGGGGAGTCGAGGAGGAGGGGGAGGAGGAGGAGGAGGAGCAGGAGGAGGAGGAGGAGGGGAGGGGAGGAGGAGGAGGAGGAGGAGAGGAGGGGGAGGAGGAGGATGACGATGAGGGAGGAGGAGGAGGAGGGAGGAGGAGGAGGAGGAGGAGGAGGAGGAGGAGGAGGAGGTCGAGGAGGGAGGAGGTGGTTTGAGGATTCGGGGGTCGAGGTCGGGGGGCTGAGGGTCGACGGCGTGTGCGCCCATCCTGGGCCCGCTGTTGGAGGAAGGGCCGGGGCTTGCGGCGGGTCCGAGGGGTCGAGGCGTGGAGGATTTAAAGGAACAAGGGGGTTGAAATATCGCGAGATCGAGGGAGGGATCAGCGATCGGTGAATCCGAGGATCTCTTTCGCCATGAGATCGAGGACTCGAGGATCGATCGCCGAGGCTATTCTTGGGGTTGGTCGGCCCCCCTGTCGGGCCTCGGGGAGTCTTCGTCGCCGCGGCTAGGTTCCCTCCAGTATTCAGGCCAGGTCGAATTCCGAGAGAGCTCCAGGGGCTGAGTGTCAGGGTCTCCATGAGGGAACGGGTCAAGAAGGACGTAAGCTGTTCATTTTGTTTTTGTTTTGCCGTTTTCGGACCGAGGCGACTCAGGATCAAAGGCCGGGCCCAGGGAGTTCCGTGAGGTCCAGGGGCCGTTTCCTTCAGGACTCCTTTCCATCATCGTGCCAACAATCAATTCCTGGGCCCAGAAACGGCCTGTCGTAATCGTTTGTTGTCCCCCAATCCCCGAGTTCCGCGTGAAAACTTTGGCAGCGTAGAATAAGGGGGGAAGCCCTGGGATACACCCCGAGTGGGTGACCCGGACGCACCCTTGATCGAGGGTGGACGCCCCCCCCCCCCGGTACATCCCGGGGTTGGCCCCGAAGTTTTCGTGGTGCAATCCAATGCGCCACGAAGTCCGGGACAGGGGGCGGCAGATCCCTTGTGGGCCTGGTCGGGATCGTCGGGGTCCGTCAGGAGCTGGCGCCCTCCTCCCGTGGCGCCCGTGTGCGTGAGAGGGCAAGAGCTCCAGGCTCGGGCGGTGCGCCACTCAGCTACCGCCTCCGTGGCCACAGCTTCCCGGCAGCCTTCTGGAACGCTCTGAGCAGGCCGCGGCGCCCGAGGCATCGTTCAGAACCGCAGGATATCAAAGATTCTAGATGCTCCCTCACCCGAATTTATCCTCGCCTGGGCTTCGTTCTACTTTTGCCCGTAACAGGGGACGTGCTACGGTCAACCCGCGTAGTAAGGATGAGCAACTTTGCAAGGTTACCCTTGCATCTTTCCCTTTCGGCCCATCCTCGGCCGCTTTCGCTTGTCGCGTCCCGCCCGCAAAGTGTCGACACGGTCCTCCAAGGCCGTTGCATCCTCATCGTGCGTCCTTATCGTACGGGTTGACTGTACCTCCGCGACGCCCGTCTTCTCCCCTTCTGCCCCCGACAGGCGATTCCCTATTTATCCTTAGCCGAATTTATCCTCGTGCTGGCTTCGTCTTACTTCTGCCCTTGGCAGGCGATGCAGAAGGCCCTGCTGTCCGCCGAGATGCCGGGCGACGCCTGGCAGCGCCTGACGGTGCATGAGCGCCGTGCGCCCTTCCGTCGTCCTCGTCCTCGTTGGCCCCTCGCCCTGTCGCCTCCCATCCGCTCGCTTCCCGCCTCACCCCCTTCGACGAGCAAAGGCGTGACGACGATGTGCACGATGAGCTTGACGATTCTGTTTTTATGTTGACCGTGTGTCCCAAGCTGTCTCTGACCCACACGTCTGCGCAGGCGCCGTGCTCCCACCTCACCCCCCCCTACTTCTGTTGCATCCTCTCTCCCGTGCTCGTTTTTCTGTGTGTTTGTTTCCTCCCCAAGGTAACGCTCGTTGCCTGGGCCCCCCCCCTGCCCCGGGTAACGCCAGCGATCGCACTGGGGGGGTGGCCGGGACCCTTCGTTCTGTCGTCGGCGTCACCCCAACATGCTGGTACTAAGTGTGTGTCGTCCCACCCCAGGGACGACGAACGCTACGAGAAATCTTACAGTATATGCGTCGTGGCGGGCGCTTTCTGGCGTACCGCTCGGGAAACGATATGCAACAAGATGGCTATACTTTATGTTCGGGTCGGACGCACGCCTCTGAGGAGGATATGTAGCACTAGTGCGTCCTTGTGCGTCCCATGTCGTCTTTCATCCTCTCGCCTCCCACCTCACCCTCACTTCTGTTGCATCTTCATGTCCGAATAATTCCCCAAACGGTCCTTGCACTTAGGGGCTCTTGCTTCCCTTCTGAGGAGCTGGGCCCGTCAGTTGGCCCGGCGGGCTTGTTCCCGTCCGTCGCCGCCTTTTTTCCCCATGAATGAATAAAAGGCCTGTCTGTTGGCCCGCGTTCCCGTTCCCGTCCGTGGTCGCCACCCTGTCGCATCCCCCCTTCTCCCGTTCGCATCGCACACTCTGCATCGTTGTGTATCGCTTTGCATTGCATTGCTCTGCATTGCTTTGCATTGCTCTGCACTGCTTTGCACTGCTTTGCATTGCTCTGCATTGCTCTGCGTTGCTTTGCATTGCTTTGCATTGCTTTGCATTGCTTTGCATTGCTCTGCATTGCTCTGCATTGCTCTGCATTGCCCTGCACTGCTCTGCACTGCTTTGCACTGCTCTGCACTGCTTTGCACTGCTTTGCATGGCTTTGCACTGCTCTGCATTGCTCTGCATTGCTCTGCATTGCTCTGCATTGCTCTGCATTGCTCTGCATTGCTCTGCATTGCTCTGCACTGCTTTGCACTGCTCTGCACTGCTTTGCACTGCTTTGCATGGCTTTGCACTGCTCCGCATTGCTTTGCATTGCTTTGCGTTGCTCTGCATTGCCCTGCATTGCTCTGCATTGCTCTGCATTGCTCTGCATTGCTCTGCACTGCTTTGCACTGCTCTGCACTGCTTTGCACTGCTTTGCATGGCTTTGCACCGCCTTCCATCTATTCGAAAGGCTGGCGTCACGTCGCCGAACCCCAGAATAGGGATGACGTAAGTCCACGAGTGAGGCCTTCTGGGGCCTTTTGTTGGGACCCTCTGGGGTGGAGGGTTTCTCCGAAGGGCTTAGGCGACCCCTCCTCCTCCTCCTCCTCCTCCTCCTCCCTCCTCCTCCTCCTCCTCCTCTCCCTCATCGTCATCCTCCTCCTCCCCTCCTCCTCCTCCTGCTCCTCCTCCTCCTCCTCCTCCTCCTCCTCCACCTCCTCCATCCTCCTCGGGTCGCCTACGGCCCCGGGGGAAGCCGTGCACTCTGGGGGCCTCTTCTGGGCCTCTTCGGAGCTTCTGCGGGCCTCTTTTGAGAGAGCTCCGTGGGCGATGGCTCGCGGCCTGTCCTCGGGTGTCCTGCTCTTGGGGCGGAGGGCTCGAACCGTCGGCTCGAGCTGCCTCCCCTTTGGCCCCTCATCGGGGCCCCGTTGGGCCTCTCTTGGGTTACGTCGGGCCTGCCCTCTACAGGAGGAAATGTTCAAACATTGCCAAGAACAGTATGGAATCGATGCTTGACATGTTTTGGTCATCTTGGAGTATTTTTAGTGAATATTTCTTTTTGGTCCAACATCCCCCTGTAGGAGGGCATGCCCGACCTAACTCTTGGGCCATCTTGGGCGCCTCTTGGGCCGTCTTGGGACCCTCTTTGGTCGTCTTCGGGCCCTTTTGAGGGTTTCTTGGGCCGTCTTGGAGCGATCATGGGGGCCTCTCGAGTCGTCTTGTATGCTGTGGAGACCTAAAGTGCGAATCTGTTCAAGTTCTGTGTTTTTCAAGTGGATTTTGACGATTCTTGCTTCTTGGGGCCCTCTCGGGGGTCGTCTCGGAGGCCCCTTCGGGTTTCTTTGAGGCCTCTTGTGCAGTCTTGAGGCTTATCTTGGTCGTCCTCGAGGACTCCTGTGCGTGCAGGAATCCTGCTTGCGCAAGCGTGGATCGATCCTTCGGCATCTTGTAGGCCGCAGAGTGTAGAGATGGAGGCTCCGGAGGCCCTCCCACCCTCTGATCGCATGTCAGACCCCGTGGGAGGGGGAAATGGGGAGGGAGACAGCCAATCGTCTCACACGCCTTTGCACCCTCTGCAGGCAGAAGTCGGCGGATTTGCATTGCTTGCTTGGCGTGGCTCTGTATTGCATTGTCTTGCTTTGCATGACACTGCTTTCCATTGCTGTTCGTGGCTTTTCGTTGTTGTACATTGCTTCGCCTTGCTCTACGTTGCTCTGCATTACTTTGCATTCTTTTGTATTGCGTTGCATTACGTGGCTCTGTATTGCTTTGCCTTGCTTTGCATGACACTGCTTTGCATTGCTTTTTATTGCTTTTCAATGTTTTGTATTTTTCCGCCTTGTTCTACGTTGCTCTGCATTACTTTGAATTGCTTTGGTTTGCTTTGCATGGCTTTGCATTGCCTTGCAATGCTTTGCACCAAACAGATTGCAGCACATGGATTGCACCACCTAGACCGCACCGCACAGCTTTCGAGAAATCACTGTTAGGGGTCCACGCTGGCTAACCTTATCGAAGACGCCTACGGCGAATCACCGCCGCGCCCTGCCTTTTTGGAAGCGCCTGTGTGGCCGAAGGTTGTGGCCAGAGGCCTGCCAAGCTATCGGACCATGTGTTCCCCGAATCGGTTTGGAAAGCCTTCGGGGAACACGTGGGCATCTTGAAGGTCATCTTGGCCGCCTGGAGGCCATTCTGACCCTTTCGGGCCTTCTTGGACGACGTCTTGGAGGGCTCTTGGGCCGTCTTGGAGGCTATATTGAGCTTCTTGGAGACCTCTTGGGCCGTCTTGGGGGCCTCTTGGGGCCGTGTCTTGGGCCTCTTGGGCGATCTTTGGGGGCACTTGGGCCGTCTCGGGCCGTCGGAAGGCAGAAAAAAAACAAATGCCATAATCCTTCAAAAACCCATGGCAAATCAATGATTTTGGCCTTTTCGGGCCTTCCTGGAGGGCCCTCTTGGACCGTATTGGGCCACGCCCGCCCTCTTCCTTCTCCTCCTCCTCCTCCTCCTGCTCCTCCTCCTCCTCCTCCTCCTCCTCCTCTTCCTTCTCCTCCTCCCCCGCCAGGACCTGTTCAGCGAGGGCATCAAGGCCGAGGGGAAGGCCTTCCACTGCGGCTACTGCGAGGAGGCCGTGGCCGACGTCCCCGCGCACCTGGACCCCAGCACCCGGACCTGCGCGGCGGCTCTCGTGCTCTCTCGCGGTGGCTTCGCGCCCCTTGGGGCACCGCGCTCCGTCGGGCCTCGGGGGCGCGCGTGCGGGCGCTCCTGGTCCGAGTCCAGACACAGTCAATCCGCATAATCAGGATGGGCATCCTTCCCAAGGGTACCCTTGCATCGTTGCCTCCTCGGTGCATCCTTGGCCACTTTCGTCGGCCGCGCGCTCCGCTTGAAAAGCTTCGAAACGGGCGCCCAAGGCCCTTGCGCCCTTCTCGCGCATCCTGATGACATGGGCCGTTTGTACGCCGATTCCAGTGTAGGCGTGGGAGTCCAGGCCACCGGAAAGGTGGTCGAAGTAGATGGGGTCGGCGAACGCCCCCGCATCGCCGATGCACCCGGGCCCGCCCCCCTTCTTGTCCGTCCCGACGCCGCCGAATGCCCGCGTGGCTCGATCTCCCCCCCAGCCCACTGATTCGGACCCGTTTGGGCGTCCTCCAGGGAAGGCGCCAGAGTGGTACTGCAGGCCCACATACATGTTTCGAGGGACGTTGCTACCCACGCTGAGGCACTGACGGTCGAAGCTTTCGCTTGTCCAGTATTTCGTATCCATTATTTTGGCTACGGCTCCGCGGCGATCTGGGAGGACCCGCTGCAAGATTCGGCTCGGTCTTCCGGTCTGAAGGGTGTCTGGCACGGGTCCGCTCTCGAGCGGGTGCCCACGTGGCGAGCGCGAGGCCGCCCGACGTCGGAGGGGCTTCGGAGCGCACCGCATTCACGGGCAGGGAAGCTGGGCCTTCGGCGCCAGCTCCGTCGCAGGACAGCTGCTGGTGCCTCGGACGTGGACTCCCCCGCCCCGCCCCTGGCTCACCTGCCCGACGCCTCCTCGGAGGCCGGCAGCTCAGCATCGCCCAGCCGATCCCTTTGCCCAGCTGGGTCACGGCGCCCCATCGCCCCATCGGCCCACCCCCAGGTGGGGCCGGGCCCCGCAGCACCCGGAGGGAACAGCACTGGTGCCCCCACCCGGGGGGGGTCGGGGGTGGATAGAACCCCCAACAGTGACACGTCGATTAGTGAATTGTCCGTTTTCGGTTCTCGAGAGGGCGCCGTGGCCGTTATTTTCCAGGCTTGCGCCCACCAGGTTTGGGCCTCAGGTCGTTTTCGCTAAACCACGTTTTACCAAAGGGGGGTCTGTCCATCCCCGAGGGGGCCAGCCGGCCCCCCGGGGCCGAGGGCATTGCCCCCTGGGGACGGGGATCGGCGCAGCGGTGCGCAGCAGCCGAGGAGGGAGCGGCCGGAGAGGGGCGACCTGGGCCGGGCGGGGCCGGCCGGCCTTCCCCGGCGCAGGCCTCGGCTCCCCCGTGCCGCCCCGCCCGCTGGAGCGGCTTCCCCGCGCGCGGGCGGCTCGCGCCACGCCCGCCTCGCGCCGGGAGCAGCCGCCTCTGTCACAGCTTCGCGGAGGTTCGGTGCGGTCGGAGCGGGTGCGGAGGGGATGGGCACGGTGCCCCACAGCGGTGCCTCTGCACCGTGAGCAGGGCTCGCTGTCCGCGCCGCCGCCTGCCCAACAGCGACCGTTGTCGGTTTTGGACAGCGTTTGATGCTGGGCGTCTTCGGGGAACCTCGCCTGTCCCCCAAATTGGTGTCTTTTTCTGGGCCCGACGCGGGCTCGATGCGGACTCGACGCGGATTTGGCGTGGACTCGACGCGGATTCGACACGCATTCGACACGGACCCGACGAGGCCGACATGGATTCGACACGGATTCGACGCGGATAGGGCCGCGACGGGACAGACAAGGTCCCCCGAGGATGCAACCTAACATTTGATGTTGGGCATGGTACCTACTGTTTCAGCACCAATGTCGGGCGTCCGAAGATCCACAGAGGTGGGCATTGGCTTCGGCTGGCCGTGGCTGACGTTGCCTCGCGCAAGAAGCAAGCTGCATGGCGTGGCTCGACCGCTTTGGCGATTTCGTGGACTGTTTTCGTTCTGATTTCGTTTTATCAAAACGAACTGTTTTCGTGTTGATTTCGTGGACTGTTTTCGTTTTGATTGAAGACACAACGAGAGAAAACGAAATCCATACGACAACGAAAGACACTGTTTTGGTCGAGCCTTGCTGCATAGACGTGAGCTCTCGGAGGTCCGAGAGCTTGTGTGCCCGTGCTGTCTTTGTCATGCTCTTCTGCCGCTGGCTGGCCTCACCCCCTGTGGGACTGTCGGGAAATCAGCTCCTGAAGCACGCATTGTCCCGAGTAGACCCCCGACGCGCGCAGCTTCTCATGCGAGGCCATGGCCTCACCCGCCTCGCCCTTAAGGGGCCCGGGCGCATGCCCGCACAGGCGTTCTGTTCCGTTCCGTGCCCTCACCCCTTCCGTGCTCGCCGTTGGGAGGTCGGCTCGGGGAGAAACGAGCCAGTTACCGACGCAAACCATGGGCTCGTCCGTCTCGACCTTGGCGCGCAAGCTGCCCGCGCATGGTCGCGCGAAGGCGCAGTCGTTTTCAGTGTGCCGTGCCGTGCTGACGGCCCGCGCAAGCTCCCGCGCAAGGCCGCCATGCCACCTCGCGCAAGGCCCGTTTCTTTTCGTTGCTCGAGTAAATTTTGTTTCCGAGTCGTCTCCTTCCCAGGGCAGGTCATTCAACACCATGCTTTATGTCGGGCGTGTCCCCCTACAGGGGGATTTTCGACGAAAAATTGAAAGTACCCCAAAAATACCCCAAAAAGGTCAAAACATACCAAACAAATAGTTCCCAGACTATTTTGGACGTTTTTTTGGGGTAGTTTGGGGGTATTTTTTATTTTTCGTCGAGAATCCCCCTGTAGGGGGACACGCCCGACACAACACCATGCTTTGATGGTCCCAGGCTCGAGAGGCGACCTCCGCGCGCCCCCGGAAGGTGGCAGACCTCCGGCGCGGGCCGTTCCAGTTTGGACATATGGAAAGATATTAATCTTATCACCAACGTATTCTCGGGCCGGACGAAAGGAGGGGTTTGGGAAAGGGGGGGTGACGAAATTTGCTGCATGCAGCTGGTTTCGGCCTCACCGAGGGGCCCATTCCTCGATACATAACCGCCTCCGGCGCCGGGAGGCGCCGGGAAAATCGGCTACGTGAGCTGATTCTCAAACCACCCCTTTGCTATCCCCCCCTTTCGCCCGACCCGATAGTCGGAGGCCCGCTCGGCTGCTCGGACCTCTTGATCGGTGCCGGACGCCCCTCTCTGGCGCGCGGAGCGCGCAGCGGCGGCTCCAGAGGCGCCGCCACGGGGTTCCGGCCCGGATCGAAGAAGTCCGCGCGGACCTCTGGAAGGTTCGCAGGCTTAGAGCTTAACACCAACACCAAGATCGGCGGTGTGCTTCCACCGAGGGAAGAAGATCCCGATCTCGGTAATGGTGGTAATATTCTGGCTTCCAAGGTGACCGAAACATTACCACCAACACCGAAATCTAGGATCATCTTTCCCATGTGGAGGCAACCCCCTGTTCTGGTGTTGGTGCCAATTTCCAGGCCTCCAAAAGGTTGCGTTCACGCAGTGCGTTCTTCTGCGTGAGCGCCCCCCCCCTGAGTGAGGAAGGCGGCCCCTCGTGCCGGCCCGTGGCCCCGCTGCAGGTGCGCGGGCCCCGCCCTGCGCCGCCTTCTGGATGAGCGGCACCTCTCCCTCGCTTTCCCCTTTCTCCTCTTCTTCTTCTTCTTCCTCCTTCTTCTCCTTCTTCTTTCCCCCTTTCTTCTTCTTCTTCTTCTTCCTCTCCTTCGTTCGTGTCCCGTCCTGCTCCGTCCCCTACCGTGCCGCCCCTGCCGGCCCGTCCCGTCCCCTTCATGCCCGTCGCGCCCTCCTCCCCGCCTCCTGCACCCCGCTCTTCGCTTCTCCTGCGCTTTTGCACTGCCTCCCCGGACGGCGACCAGATCGCCCCGCACTCGGCGGCGAGCGAGGGGGGAAGTGAGGAGGGGAAGGCCTTCTCAGAAGGCGGCGGGACATCTCAGAGGCCCTCGCGCCTTCTGAGAAGGTTTCGGTGTCTTAGGGGAAAGCTTAGAAGACTTCTCAGAAGGCCAGGGGACTGCCCAGCCTTTGAGAAGGCCCGCCCTTTCTCACTTCCCCCCCGGGCTCGCCGCCGATAAACGGCTTCATCTGCGACGAGTTTATTCGGAAGAGCGTTCTTCCGGACGAACTTGTCCAGATGAAGCTGCCTGGACGATTCCGTTCGGATGAGCTCGTCCTCGGATGAAGTCGTCCTCGGATGAGTTCGTCTTTGGATGAACTCGTTCGGACGGAGTCGTCCGGATGAGCTCGCTTCGGAGGATTTCGTCCCGAACGAGGAGATGGGAGGCTCTCCCCCGCCCTCGGCTCCGGTCCCGCACAGGAAGGGGAAGCTGCACGTCCGCAACCGCGAGATCTGCGAAACCGCGCTGAGGGGCATGCGGGAGGAGGGCTGGAAGCTGCAGATGGAGGGCGCCGCCGGGCCGCCGCAGAAAGGGGGGGCGGCGGAGGAAGCTCGACACCATCGCGCAGTGGGTGCGGGATCGGGTCTTCATCCGTCTCGCGTGCCGCGGGAGAGTTTTTTCCCAACCCTCCCTGGTTGGGTATTCGTTTTGACTGGAGCACTGCTCGCGCGTCCTTCGCCTCCTCCCGCCTCCTGCCTCCCGCCCCCCCTTCTTCTTGTCTCCTCTTGCCTTGCCTCGGGGGGGGGCTGCGATCTGCGAAACTGTCGCCACTTTCGAGGGCTGATGGTGGGTCCAGCGGAGTGAGGTACCGCACGGACATGAGGTAGACCTCGCCGTCCCTGGGGGGCTGTGATCTGCGAAACTGTCGCCACTTTCGAGGGCTGCTGGTGGGTCCTGCGGAGTGACGAGGCACCGCGCGGACCTGAGGTAGATCTTGCCGTCCCTGGGGGGGGGGGGGCTGCGATCTGCAAAACTGTCGCCACTTCCCAGGGCTGCTGGTGGGTCCAGCGGAGTGACGAGGCACCGCGCGGACCTGAGGTAGACCGCGCCGTCCCTGGGGGGGGGGCTGCGATCTGCGAAATTGTCGCCACTTTCGAGGTCTGCTGGTGGGTCCAGCGGAGTGACGAGGCACCGCGCGGACCTGAGGTAGACCGCGCCGTCCCTGGGGGGGGGCTGCGATCTGCGAAACTGTCGCCACTTTCGAGGTCTGCTGGTGGGTCCAGCGGAGTGACGAGGCACCGCGCGGACCTGAGGTAGACCGCGCCGTCCTGGGGGGGCTGCGATCTGCGAAACTGTCGCCACTTCCCAGGGCTGCTGGTGGGCTCGCCACTTTCGAAGGCTGCTGGTGGGTCCAGCGGAGTGAGGCCCTGCGCAGACCTGAGCGGGACCTCGCCGTCCCTGGGCGGCCATATCATGCTGTTGCTGCCCCGCCGACGTTTCAAGCTCCTTACCCACAGTCTCCTCTTGGACGTTGCGTCTTCCTTAGTGACTCAGGGGTTCACTAAGTTACTCATCGTTTCTCCCTTGATCGGGGACCTGCGAACCTTCCGAATGCCGCTCGCAGAAGTATATGCGTCCATGTCACGTCGCCGCCTTCTCGTCAAATCTCCCAAACTACTTCTGCCCCGCATTGCGCAGGGGTTGAGTACGTCGCCAGGGTATTTTTTTTGGTGGGGGGGCGCACGATTTGTCCGCTCTTGTCTTCGCTAGCGTTCGCATGACCATGCCAGCTTCACACTTCGTATTCTTTTTGCCGCAGGCGCGGACTTCCCGTACCCACGCTAGGCTCTCCCCTGGCGGCGTCTCCGGCGCCGCTCCTAATGATTGATTCCTGAGAATTGCGGAGGACTCCTAGAGATTCCAGAGGATTCCAAAGGATTCCTAGGAATTCCTAGGAACTCCTGAGGATTCTAGAAAGGATTCCTTCGGGTTCCTCAGGGTTTCTAGGGTTTCCGGAGGATTCTTAAAGATTCCTAGGGTTCTTCAGGATCCTTGAGGATTCCTGAAGAATCCTGACAATCCCGAAGGATTGCTAAGGATTCATGAAGATTCCTGAGGATTCCCAGGGATCCCCAAGGATTCCTGAGGAGGTTTCCTTAGGATTCGTAAGGATTCCCGGGGATTCCTAAGGATTCCTGAGGATTCCCGGGGATCCTAAGGATTCGTAGGGATTCCGAAGGATTCCGAAGGATTCCTGAGGATTCCTGAGGCTTGCTGAGGCTTCCTGAGGTTTCCTGGGGGTTTCTGAGGATTCCTATGGATTCTAAAGGATTCCTGAGTATTCCCGAGTATTCCCAGGGATTCCAAAAACGATTCCGATTGATTCCTCAGGATTCCTACGTATTCCTCGGGATTCTGAAGGATTCCTCGGGATTCCTCCCGGTTCAGGAGGATTCCTAAGGACTCCCAAGGATTCCGAAGTATTCCGAAAGATTCCTGAGGATTCCTGAGGATTCCTAGGGATTCCTAGGATCTCTAAGAATTCCTAATGATGTATTGGGATTCCCAAGGGCTCCGAGGGATTCCCGAGGATTCCCAAGGATTCCTAAGGGTTCCTAGGGATTTCTCAAGATTCCGGAGGATTCCGAAAGTTCCTATGGATGTCTAAGATTCCTAAGGAGTCCGAAGGATTCCTGCGGACTTTTTTGTTGTTGCGTTGTTATTAACCGAATGCCGCGGATAATAAAGTACCCCCCCCTAAGTCGTTCGAGTTTTTTTATCGTCGGCCTAGAAGGGTTTCAAATATAGGCGGAGGGCGCTGAGGCCGAACTTCATTATCACTGGGAAAGTTCGCCATCGAGGTTACTTCCTTCTTATGTTGAGATAACAACATCAAGCGACCGAGGTTATACTCTCTCTCTCTCGCTTTCTCTCTTTTTCTTTGGGTTGCTTCCTGCTTCTATCTCTCTCTCTCTCTGTCTCTCTCTCTGTCTTTCTTTCTCCTCCTCCCTCTGGCGCCCTGAACTTGTTTATCGCTGGGGTTGATTATCCTGGGAAAACATTTTAATTTTCATTAAGCGTTTACAACTTAAATCTAATAAGTTTTCAACTTTGGATTTCCTCCTGCTCTGCTTCTCCTGCTCTCCTGCTCTTCCTCCTCTCGGGCATGCCCCTAGGGCTTACCCCTAGGCCTACACCTAGGGCCTACCCCTAGGCCTACCCTAGGCCTACACGCCTAGGCCCATCCCTAGGCCTACCCTAGGCCTACCCTGAGATTTGTCGAGGATGCCTCAAGCGAAACAAGCAATGATTTCAAGGATGTCTCAAGCGACATAAGCAATAATTTGAAGATGTCTCAAGCGAAACAGACAAATATTCTGAGGATGTCTCAAGCGAAACAAGCAATTCGTTGAGGATGTCTCAACCGAGGCAAATCATTGTTGAGGATGTCTCATAGAGGACCAAAGACCAAGGATCCTCAAGATATCCTTGGCTGTTTCCTCTTGATATCTCTTTATGCTGGCTCTGGCGGGCAACTTTTATTATCTCCCCGAAAACCCCGAACTTTATTATCCCGGTGTGTTTATTATCCGCGGTATTCGGTTATTGTTGCTGTTCTAGTTGTTGCTGTTGTTGTTACTGTTGTTGTTTTTGCTGCTGTTGTTGCTGCCGCTGTTGCTGTTGTTGTTGTCGTTGTTGTTCTGTTGTTGATGCTGTTGCTGTTGCTGTTGCTGATGTTGTTGTTATTGTTGTTGTTGTTGTTGGTGTTGTGGCTGTCGTTGTTGTGGCTGTCGTTGTTGTTGCAGCTGTTGTTGTTGTTCTGCTGCTGCTGCTGCTGTTGTTGCCGTTGTTAGTGTTGTTGGTTTCGTTGTCGTTGTTGTCGTTGTTGTTGTTGTTGTTGTTGTTGTTGTTGTTGTTGTTGTTGTTGTTGTTGTTGTTGTTGTTGTTGTTGTTGTTGTTTTTGCTGTTGTTGCTGCTTCGGTTGCTGCTGTTGTTGTTGTTGTTGTTGTTGTTGTTGTTGTTGTTGTTGTTGTTGTTGTTGTTGAATTCTCTTTTTTTTGTTGACCCCCCCCTCCGGTGACCATTGTATTTTTTCATTTGAAATGCTTCCCCAGGGGCTCTCACCTTGCTTTTTATCAGGGAAAGTCACGGGGCTCAAAGAGGGCCCTTGGCCCCCGGTGTACAACAACAGCGGTTCCCGCCTGATACTTCCTGATCATTTATTTGCAAGTCGTGCTCTCGCGCGCGACTGCCTCACAATTCATGTACGCATCGCGCTTGCGTGCTGCTTGCAATTTGATCAGACGATGAACCCTCTGCGCTCAGGAATCACGCTCTCGCCTCTTTGCTTTTCTCACGATTTACTGGGGAACCGCGCTATCGCTCGAGACTTCCTCGCGATTGATGCAGGCCCAACGCTTCAGCAACCCGCCTGCTCGACCTCGTCGCCTGGGCCCGCCTTCCCGACCTGCCCGCTATGGATCTGCCCACCGGATCCGCCCGTCTGGTTCTACCACTTGTTTTCTGCTCCTTGCCCCCCTCCTGCTCATTTCTTTGGTGCTGCATTCTTCTCCTTAGGCCCTTCCACCCGTCTACTCTTACCTTGTTTTAGGGGCTGCACTACATGCACGTGGCAGGTAAGGAAGATATACCCCCTAAGGAGGTACGATCGAAGACGACGAGGGCGGGTACCGAGGGCTTGGGATATACGTATTGATTGGCACGTGACCAGATAGGAGCGAGCAGTCTTACAATGATATTGTTGTTGTTGCTGTTGTTTTTGTTTGCTGTTGTTGGTAATGTTGTTGTTGCTGTTGTTGTTCCTCCCCCTCCTGATTGACCAGGGGGGCAGCGCTGGCCACTTATTGTTGATCCTCCCCCACCGGTGCATATCTCAATCAAAGTATGTTCCTCGACGCTCGCACCCTGTTTTTTGACAGGGAAAGTCTTGATGCTCAAACTGTGCCCCTGGCCCCTGGGTTACAACAACAGCGGCTCCCGTTTGAGACTTCCTCGCAATTTAGCCGGCACCCCGCTCCCGCCCGAGACTTCCTCGCATTTTATGCAGGAATCGCGCTCTCGCTAGGGACTTCCTTACAATTAATTCAGGAATCGCTCTCCCGGCGCTCTGGAGTCGCGCTCTCCCTTCGTGTCCCCACTGTCGCCTTTCGTGGCCTACTTCGTGTCCTTCGTGGCCCTGCTGTCGTTCTCTCTCGCTCTCGCTTTCGCTCGTCGTCGTCGTCGCCGCCGTCGTCGTCGTCGTCGTCGTCGTCGTCGTCGTCGTCGTCGCCGTCGTCGTCGACGTCGTCGTCGTCGTCGTCGTCGTCGTCGTGGTCGGTCCCCTGTCCGTCCCTCTTGGTGTCGGGTCGACGGTCCGCGGCCGCCCCGCCGATCAGCGCTGCCGCTGGCCAGGCCGACGGTCCGCGGTCGCCCCGCCGCTTGCCGGGGCCCGGCCTGCAGGGACGAAAGGTATACCCGCCAAAAGGGGTTTGATCGAAGACGAAGAGGGCGGGTTTCGAGGGTTTGGTAAATACGCGTTATTCGACACTCGAGCAGATAAGGGCGAACAGTCTTAAACTTATTGAGTTCTCATTTCAGAAGAAAATTATTCTTGATCCCCCCCACCGGTGCATATGGCTTTTTCTCAATCGAAGTGCACCCCTTGACGCTCGCACTTTTTTTTTTTTTTTTTTTTTTTTTTTTTTTTTTTTTTTTTTTTTTTTTTTTTTTTGAAAGGGAAAGTCTTGATGCTCAAACTGTGCCCCTGGCCCCCGGGTTACAACAACAACGGCTACCGCCTGAGACTTCCTCACAATTTAGCCAGGACCACCGCTCCCGCCCGAGATTTCCATGAATTTTATTCAGGAGTCGCGCTCTCGCTTGGGAATTCCTTACAATTCATTGCGAAATCGCTCTCCCGGCGCTCTGGAGTCGCGCTCTCGCTGGAGACTTGCATGCAATTTACTGAAGAATAGCGCCCTTGCGTTGGAATTTCCTGCAATTTGCTCCAGCGCTGCGCTCCCGACACCCAGGCACCCAGGAGTCGCGCCCGTTGTGGCCCTGCTGTCGTTCTCTCTCGCTCTCGCTTTCGCTCGTCGTCGTCGTCGTCGTCGTCGTCGTCGTCGTCGCCGTCGTCGTCGTCGTCGTCGTCGTCGTTGTCGTCGTCGTCGGCGTCGTCGTCGTCGTCGTCGTCGTCGTTGTCGGTCCCCTGTCCGTCCCTCTTGGGGTCGGGTCGACGGTCCGCGGCCGCCCCGCCGATCAGCGCTGCCGCTGGCCAGGCCGACGGTCCGCGGCCGCCCCGCTTGCTGGGGCCCGGCCTGCAGGGAAGAAAGGTCTACCCCCCAAAAAGGGTGTGATCGAAGACGAAGAGGGCGGGTATCGAGAGTTTAGTAAGTACGCGTTATTGGACACTCGAGCAAGGGCGAACAGTCTTAAAAGTATTGCTGTTGTTGTGTTTGAGTTCTCATTGCTGAAGAATCATTATTGTTGATCCCCCCACCGGTGCATATACTTGTTTCTCAACCAAAGTTTCCTTCGACGCTCGCACCCTGTTTTTTGAAAGGGAAAGTCTTGATGCTCAAACTGTGCCCCTGGCCCCCGGGTTACAACAACAACGGCTACCGCTTGAGACTTCCTCACAATTTAGCCAGGACCACCGCTCCCGCCGAGACTTCCTCGCATCTTATTCAGGAGTCGCGCTCTCGCTGGGAAATTCCTTACAATTGATTCAGGAATCGCTCTCCCCGCGCTCTGGAGTCGCGCTCTCGCTGGAGACTTGCTTGCAATTTACTGAAGAAGAGCGCCCTTGCGTTGGAATTTCCCGCAATTTGCTCAAGCGCTGCGCTCCCGACGCCCAGGCACCCAGGAGTCGCTCCTGTTGTGGCCCCGTGTGCATGCCCTTCGTGGCCCTGCTGTCGCCGTTCGTGGCCCCCTCACTGTCTTACGTGGCCTAGTTGCTGCCCTCAGTGGCCCCATCGTTGCCTTCTGTGGTCCCGCATTATCTGCCCTTCGTGGCCCCCGTTCGTTCGCGTTCTTCGTGACTCCATACGCATTCTCTTCGTGTCCCCGCTGTCGCCCTTCGTGGCCTACTTCGTGTCCTTCGTGGCCCTGCTGTCGTTCTCTCTCGCTCTCGCTTTCGCTCGTCGTCGCCGTCGTCGTCGTCGCCGTCGTCGTCGTCGTCGGCGTCGTCGTCGTCGACGTCGTCGTCGTGGTCGGTCCCTTGTCGGTCCCTCTTGGGGTCGGGTCGACGGTTCGCGGCCGCCCATCCGATCAGCGCCGCCGCTGGCCAGGCCGACGGTCCGCGGCCGCCCCGCCGCTTGCTGGGGCCCGGCCTGCAGGGAAGAAAGGTATACCCCCCAAAAAGGGTTCAATCGAAGACGAAGAGGGCGGATATCGAGAATTTGGTAAATACGCGTAATTGGACACTCGAGCAGATAAGGGCGAACAGTCTTAAAATGACTGTTGTTGTTGTTGTTGTTGTTGTTGTTGTTGTTGTTGTTGTTGTTGTTGAACATTATTAATTCTAAAGAATAATTATTGTTGGGGCCCCTGGTGCACGGCCCCCCTGCGCCGCCTAGGCCGCAGCTACATTTTCATCATTTTCGTGAGGAAGCCTCAGGTAATACGATGTGATCAAGATCCGGTTGTTTTGTTGTAATCCGTTTCCCTTGCAAAAAACACTATAAAATGACATTTCTTGTTCTAATATAATCAAATTTCAAGAATCCCTTGCAAAAAATAAGGTAAAGTGGACATTCGCGCGCGCAAGACGAAATCCTTCCAAAAGCTTAGTGTTCGGAGCGATTTTAACATAAAAACATCAAAAAACCAATGGTTTTTCAACAAAAAAATGTCAAAATCTCATCCCGCGCGCTCTTGCGGATTCGTAGGAAAACCAACACTTTTTAAACATTTCTGTCAAACGGGCTTTTGCGAGCAACTTTTTCGAACTTCTGCGACAACGGTTGCGCACCTGCCAGGGCCATCATCCCTGTCAAATAATACCATGCGGGACACATTCGTTTTTTCTTCGCGCGCGCACGCCGAAATCTCCAAAAACCATTGGGTTTTTAAGAATTTTAGCACCGCGCATCATAAAATCACACGAATCGCACCGTAGGTCCTCGAAAAACACCTGCACGACTTTTCAAAATTTCCACCCGCGCGCGCTGTCCGAATCCTAAAAAAACCAATGGTTTTCCAACATTTATGTTACATGAGCTCGCGCGAGCTACTTTCGCACGCTCTTGCAACGGGGTTCGCGCGCCTGCCAGGGGCCAGAATCCCTTGCGGTTGCGCCATATGTTGCGCCCTCGGCCGCCGAGAATAAAACGCCCCCCTATTGGTTGCGTCATAGGTTGCGCCCTCGGCCGCCGAGAATAAAACGTCCCCCTACTGGTTGCGCCATAGGTTGCCCCAGGAGGCCTTCAAGAGGCCCCAAGAGCCCGCCGTGAGGACCCAATAAGCCCCCAAGAGGCCCCAAGATGCTTCCAAGAAGCCCCTCAAGAGGACCCCAAGCGGCGCCAGGAGGCTTCCCCCCTTCCCCAAGAGGACCCCAAGCGGCCCCAGGAAGCCTCCGACTGATCACTGGCACATCCGTAGCCATCTCGGATCAAGGTATCGCCTGTGTTCTTGGATGGTCCATGGCTTTGACGGCGAAAGCCCTTGACGAGCAGTATGGCCCGGAGCTGTCGCGGCCTCCCTTGGCCGACTGCGAGAGCCCGTATTATTTGCATCAGGCGCTCGTTGCAAAGGGTATCCAGGTCAGTCACCAGGCGTGCAAGACTTGGTGGGGCAAGTATCGGGTTGTGCCTGGCAAGGTTAGTATTTCTAGCGCCCAGGAGCTGGAGGAGCAGCACGGTTCTGCCATCCGCCACCTGGGCATCGAGTATAATACACCTTTCAAATTATGCGGGGCGCTCCGACAGTTGGATCCACCACTGTATGTGTATCCCCACATCCGCCCAGGAATTCCACAAATGTGACCAACTATCTTGCGAGTACGTATCATCTCATGTGTGTCGTGCACACTATCAAATGTAACAGAGTTGTGTATTCCCATCATCCCAGGAACTTGACCCAAAAATGTGACCAACTCCGCTCTCTCTGTCTCTCTCTCTGTCTGCTCTCTGTCTCTCTCTCTGTCTCTCTGTATTATGTATTGTATGGCACAATTGCACCATGCTGGGCACATGCGCGCCCCGAATAAGTGACCAAGTTCTGTGGGTGTGTACCCCACGCCAGTGTAGTAGCCACGGTCGTCCGCACGCCACGAAGTGAAGTGTCCCAACGTCATAGGGCGGGAAGCTGGGTTTGGGTGGTCGCGAAGAGTCGTTTGGATATTTGGTAGAGCTTGTAATGCCCCCCCACGAAGTGGGGGTATTGCCTGGTGTCGTATGAAAACCCTGGCACTGGGGAGAACACCGCGCGTTCGGGTAAAATGATTGTTGTTGTTGTTGTTGTTGTTGTTGTTGTTGTTGTTGCTGCTGCTGCTGCTGCTGCTGCTGCTGCTGCTGCTGCTTCTGCTGCTGCTGCTGCTGCTGCTGTTGTTGTTGTTGTTGTTGTCGTCGTCGTCGTCGTCGTCGTCGTCGTCGTCGTCGTCGTTGTCGTTGTTGTTTTTGTTGTTGGATTCTCATTGTGGCCACTGTATTTTTCAATTGAAGTGCCCCCCCCGGGGCTCGCACTTTCTTTTTGTATTAGAAAAAGTCTCGAGGGTCAAACTGTCTTGTTGGCCCCCCGTTTATAACAACAGCGGCTCCCGCCTGATACTTCCTCACAATCAATTCCCAAATCGCGCTCTCGCGTGGGAATTCAAAACAGTTTGTATACGAATCGCGCTCTCGCGTGGGACTTCCTCACACTTTATATAGACGATGCGCCCTCGGCGCTCAGGAATCACGCTATCGCTTTGGCTTTTCTCACGATTTACCAGGGAATCGCGCTATCGCTCGGGACTTCCTCGCGATTCATGCAGGACCCACGCTTCAGCAACCCGCCTGCTCGACCTCGTCGCCTGGGCTCGCCTTCCCGACCTGCCCGCTATAGGTCTGCCCGCCCGATTCGCCCGTCTGGTTCTACCACTTGTTTTCTGCTCCTTGCCCCCCTCCTGCTCATTTCTTTCGTACTCCATTCTTCTCCCTCCCCTTTCACCCTTCTACTCTTACCTTGCTTCAGGGACTGCACTACATGCGCGTGGCAGGTAAGGAAGACATGCCCCCAGGGGGGTACGATCGAAGACGACGAGGGCGGGTACCGAGGGCTTGGTATAGAAGTATTGTTTGGCACGTGATCAGATCAGAACGAACAGTCTTAACATGATTGTTGTTGTTGCTGCTGTTGTTGCTGTTTTTTTTGTTTTCTCCTGTAGTGGTTTGCATTTGTATTAGTCTGTTTGCCGTTTGTGTGTTGCTGTTGTTGTTGTTGCTGTTGCTGTTGCTGCTGCGGTTGTTGTTGTCGTTGTTGTTGTTGTTGTTGTTGTTGTTGTTGTTGAACATTATTTATTCTAAAGAATAATTATTGTTGGGGCCCCTGGTGCACGGCCCCCCTGCGCCGCCTAGGCCGCAGCTACATTTTCATCATTTTCGTGAGGAAGCCTCAGGTAATTCGATGTGATCAAGATCCGGTTGTTTTGTTCCCCCCCGCTTTCCCTTGCAAAAAACACTATAAAATGACATTTCTTGTTCTAATATAATCAAATTTCAAGAATCCCTTGCAAAAAATAAGGTAAAGTGGACATTCGCGCGCGCAAGACGAAATCCTTCCAAAAGCTTAGTGTTCGGAGCGATTTTAACATAAAAACATCAAAAAACCAATGGTTTTTCAACAAAAAAATGTCAAAATCTCATCCCGCGCGCTCTTGCGGATTCGTAGGAAACCCAACACTTTTTAAACATTTCTGTCAAACGGGCTTTTGCGAGCAACTTTTTCGAACTTCTGCGACAACGGTTGCGCACCTGCCAGGGCCATCATCCCTGTCAAATAATACCATGCGGGACACATTCGTTTTTTCTTCGCGCGCGCACGCCGAAATCTCCAAAAACCATTGGGTTCTTAAGAATTTTACCACCGCGCATCATAAAATCATGCACCATATGCAACAGATGTTCTGTGGAAGGCTTAACAACTTCTGTGGGTTAACAAGGCTTAACAACTTCTGTGGGTGTACGAACGTAGGCTTAACAACTTCTGTGGGTGTGTACTCCACGCCAGTGTAGTAGCCACGGTCGTCCGCAGGCCACGAAGTGAAGTGTCCGAACGTCATAGGGCGGGAAGCTGGGTGTGGGTGGTGGCGAAGAGTCGTGTGGATATTTGGTAGAGCTTGCACTGCCCCCCCACAAAGTGGGGGTATTGGCTGGCGTCGCATGAAAACCCTGGCACTGGTGAGAACACTGAGCGTTCGGGTAAAGTGATTGTTGTTGTTGTTGTTGTTGTTGTTGTTGTTGTTGTTGGTTTGGTTGTTGTTGTTGTTGCTGTTGTTGTTATTGTTGTTGTTGTGATAATGGTTGTTGTGGTTGTCGTTGTGGTGGTTGTCGTTGTTGTCGTTGTTGTTGTTGCTGCTGCTGTAGTTGTTGTTGTTCTTGCTATTGTTCTTGTTATTGTTGTTGTTGCTGGTGTGGTTGTTGCTGTGCTTGTTGTTGTTGTTGTTGTTGTTGTTGTTGTTGTGATTGTTGATGCTGCGGTGGACGCGCACAGCTCCGCGCGGAACACGTGAATTATCCTTGACGATCGCCGTTGCCAGCGAAAGCATTCGGTGCCCTTTCTGGGGTTACACTCGAACGTGGCCAGGCCAGGGCGTGCGCGCTGGCACGTCGAGACACCACTGTAGGGGGCGGCAGGCCTGGCCGCTCGTCCGTTCCAGGCTCCGACTTGGAAGGCAGGCGGAGGGGGGTCCGTTGCCCGCCTGCGCGGCCCGGGCTCGGCAGCGAGCCTGGGGGACGAAGCGAGACGGGGCGGGCCTCTTTCTCAGAAGGCGGGGGGGACTTCTGAGAAGCGCCGCCGCCTTCGGGGAAGGCCTGCTCCTTCTCACTTCACGAGGTAGAAAAACACCCGGACCCGATCATTGGCATGGCGTTTACTAAACAGCCTTGCCCTGCTTGATTCCTTTCTTTGGGTGCGTTTGCTGGACGACCTCGCGTGTCGGGGTGCTTCTTCTTGCTATCATGGTGGTGGAGTTCCTGCTCTCTCGCTTCCCCCCCCCCGTCGGCTGGCCGCCGGAAGGCATCGGCATCCGCGACCAGAAGTACTACTGCAGGGCGTGCTCCAAACACGACATGTGGTACCAGGCCGGCCGGCCGTCGGGGGCGCGCCGCGCCGCCGCCCCGCCGACGCCTCGGTGTGCTTCTTCTCCGCCGCAGGGGGCCCCTGCGCTCCCTCGCTGCGGCGTTCCCTTCCTTGGCGGCGCTCCGACGTGCACCTCTCCCACCCCCGGCCAGGGCCATCCTGCGAGGCAGCAGTGCGCGCGCGGCGCCGAGCAGTGCACGGGGAGAAACTAGGCGGCCGAGCGACGGCCGGCTGCGGGCAGGCCCGGGGAGGAGAGAAGCCGGAGGCCTCTGCCGAGCGGCCGCGGCGCCCGAGGCAGCCTCCAGGCAGTCGCGCGGGCTCCCCGGGAGGTCTCCGCGGTCCCCCGCGCCCCGATTTTTGGCTGCCTCCCGCCGTCGGCTCGGTCCTGGCCCTGCCTGGTGCCAGCGGGTTTTCCACTCCCACTCCTCCTCCTCGTCCTCTCTGCCCCAGTCGCCCTCCTGCCTCCTGCTCCCTCCCTCCTCCTCCCTCCCCCCTCCTCCTCCTCCTCCTCCTCCTCCTCCTCCTCCTCCTCCTCCTCCTCCTCCTCCTCCTCCTCTGGCCCCCCACTGGCAAGGGGCACCCCAGAGGCGAGCGATCCCAGGGGTCCGCCCGTGCGGCAGGTCTTCGAGAACCACCTCAACACGAACAACCACGTCAGGAGCCTCTGGGGCGCGGACCTCGCCAAGGCGCCCAAGCACGGCGGGGAGGCCGAGAAAGTCTGGAAGGCGTACGTCGAGAGCTGGGACTCCGTCCTGGTGGGGCATCGGCGGCGCTACCAGACAGAAGCCCAGAGGAGGAAAAGGTACCCGTACCTCCACCCATCCTTTCTCGGCCTCCTGGGAGGCCATCGTCGCCACTGTCAGATTCGCCTCGAACTCTTCGTCAGAATGCACCCCGGGGCTTTCGGTATCGGCACCTTTGGGCTTCTGGGCTTCCCCAGCCCTGTGCGCTCTGGGGAGCAGCGGCATCGGTGCCTTTCTCGGCTCCCCCAGACGCGCGTGGCAGCGGCAGCGGCGGTGGCGGCAGCAGCACACGGCAGCCCAGCTAGGGGGCCACATGCGAACCCTACCTCTACCCCCCAGGATTTCCGAGGGGGAGGGTGGGGTTCACTTCCTTCGGGAGCTCCCGAGCGAAGTGACCCCCCCCCCCCCGGAAATCCTGGGGGGTAGGGGTAGGGTTCGCACGTGGCCCCCTACCAGCACGCGCGCCCCGCGCCCGGGCTGGGTGCGTTGGGGGCTCCGAGGCGCGTCTCGGGCTCGCCTCTTCGGCCCTCCTCCCGCCTCTGCGCCCCTCTCGGCCACGCGCCCAGGGGGGGGGGGCAGAGGGGCTGGCCCCCTCAGAGGGAGGAGGGGGAGGAGGAGGGGGAGGGGGAGGGGGAGGAGGAGGAGGAGGAGGAGGAGGAGGAGGAGGAGGAGGAGGAGGAGGAGGAGGAGGCGGAGGAGGCGGAGGCGGCCCGAGGTCCACCGAGAAATGTTCGACTCCGTCTCCGAAGGAAAAGGGTGGTCCCCTTGAGGCTTATATCCCGCCTCATCCAGCTTCTAATCCCGTTTAATCCGCGGCCTAACCTGGCGTAGCAGCCGAGCAATGGGGCTCAATCCTCCTTAGTCCTTCCGGCGAAGACCTCCCAGCAGTTGCCCGAGCATCTTCTTTGGGCGGAGGGCAGAGCGTGAGATCGGAAGTGCCGTTCCGACTGATTTTTGAGGCTTGCATCTGCAGAAGGTGAATCATAAGACGCATTGGTTTTCGATGTGCAGAAGCCCACATGGATTTCACCCTGAGCCCTCCACCTGAAGAACATTCAGGAGAGAAAAAAACACACGGACACAATTAATCCTGGACTACCTAGAAAATGTGGGAAAATATGGGAAGTGTGTGGGGGGGTGGAAGACAGAAATCCAGAACATGGGGCAAGATATAGGGAATCCATTTGTGTCTATTTATTTGTGTGTCCTTGGACCCCTCCACCTTAAGAACATGCTCAGGCTGCCTCCCGAGGTGATTCTCGGAAGGCCAGCGCGCCTGCGCAGCCCCGCCGCCTGCGGAGCCGGCGTGCCCCCTCTCGCGCTCGCCCCCTCATCGGCGCGCCGCTGGCTCCCTCGCTCAAACGGCAGCTGGACCTGGACATCCCGCAGCGCCTGCAGTGAAGTGGGGCCTGTTTCCTCTACAGGGGTGATATTCAGAAGTAGTGAAAAATAGTCTGGGGACGATGTTTTGACTATTTTTGCTCATTTGGGGGGTATTTTTTGAGCATTTTTTAGTTTTCGTCCAGAATCCGCCTGTCGGGGGACACGCCCGACTTAAGCCTGCAGTGCCTCGCTCCCTGCCCTCTCCCCCGCCTCAGTATCGCTTAACCCATCCCCATACCCACTGCCCATCCCCTCCGAGGCCCCCACCAGGTTACACCCCCAGTCGGGGATGCACCCCTCGAAACCCGAAGGATACGGCCTAGATCCCCAGCTAGGGGGGCAAGTCGGCCAGCGGGGCCCAGCCCACGCTGGTGGGGATGGGGATCGGCTGCACGAGACTCACCCCCTCCCTCCGCGGGAGGAGCAACTCTCGGTGTTGGCGGCCTGGGAGTGGGCACCGACACCAGCGCACGAGCATGCCTCAACCAGGGGAAGACGACCCCAGAATTCGGTGTTGGTGGTACTACTTCCTCAGGCCACCTGTCAGGAGGGGAAAAAACGCACAGACACAATTCATCGTCGACTGCCAGGAAAATATTAGAAAATACGGGAAGTGGGGGGGAAGACAGAAGCCCAGAGAACATGGGAAAATATGGGGAATCCGGTTATTTGTGTGTAGTTGATTTTGTGTGTCCCAGGGCCCCTTCAACCTGGGGAGCCAACCTCTCTTGCCACCACCGCCGAGACCGGGAGCGCCTTCCCTCGGCGGAGGCGCACCGCCGCTGTCGGTGTTGGCGTCGACCTCCTCTGTAGGCCGCCCACGGTGGCACCGGCGCAGGCCTGCGGAGGCCCGCGCGCACCCCTCTTGGGCCGGCGCGGAGGGCCCCTCCCCGCCGCTCCCTTCGCGCGGCGCCTCCGCGCGCCCGGTGCTTCCCCGCAGTCCTGCCTGTGGCGCCGATTGGCGTCGATGGGCGTCTGGGGGCGGATGAGATAGCGCCGATGTCTGCTCAGAGAGCAGGGATCTGCTGCTCGTTCTCGGGGTAAGTTCTAGTCGGGGCCTCCAGAGTAGGCCATTTCGGCCCAAGTCCTGAGTGTCCTTACCCCACTTTCGTTTCTTAGTTTATAGTGCTGTGCGTTTCCCCCACGGGCATTCCATTCCATTCCGTTCCATTCCATTCCAGTCCATTCCATTCCATTCCATTCCATTCCATTCCATTCCATTCCATTCCATTCCATTCCATTCCATTCCATTCCAGTCCAGTCCAGTCCAGTTCAGTCCAGTCCAGTCCAGTCCAGTCCATTCCATTCCATTCCATTCCATTC
The DNA here is from genome assembly GCA_963575745.1 of Prorocentrum cordatum. Taxonomy (NCBI): domain Eukaryota; class Dinophyceae; order Prorocentrales; family Prorocentraceae; genus Prorocentrum; species Prorocentrum cordatum. The sequence continues at coordinate 25,452 of CAUYUJ010001736.1, forward strand.
CATTCCATTCCATTCCATTCCATTCCATTCCATTCCATTCCATTCCATTCCATTCCATTCCATTCCTCCTCCTCCTCCTCCTCCTCCTCCTCCCCCTCCTCCTCCTCCTCCTCCTCCTCCTCCCTCTTCCTCCTCCTCCCTCCTCCCTCCTCCTCCTCCCTCCTCCATCCTCTCTCCTCCTCCTCCTCTCCTCTTTCTCCTCTTTCTCCTCCTCCTCCTCCTCCTCCTCATTCTCCTCCTCCTTCTCCTCCACCTCCACTCCTCCTCCTCCCTTCTCTTCCTCCTCCTCCTCCTCCTCCTCCTCCTCCTCCTCCTCCTCCTGCCCAAGGTGGAGCAGGGCCTGTGGCCCTCCGGCGACGACGCGCTCCGCCCGGCGCTGCCAGCCGCCGCGGCGGTGGCGGCCTCCTGGGCGCCCGCGCTGGGGCTGCGCAAGGCGCGGGCGGGGGGGGGGTCACCACCCACCAGACCACCCCAACCCAACCCGAAGGCCCAAATGTATCCTCGATTTCCAGTGGGGGGGGGGGGGTCGGGGAACATTGAAAAAACACATGGAACCCGTACCCCCCCCAACCCGAAATTCGGGTCAAATTCGGGTCTTCGGGTTGGGTTGGGGTGGTCTGGTAGGTAGTCAGGGGGGAGACCAGGGGGGGCACCGTTCAAGGTTCGAGGCTTTCGGGCGTTTTCTCAGGCGATCGCAAACATGGATCAAGGGGGCGTGGATCGGCGACGGATCCCGTTCCCATGGGAGATCGCGGATTTCCGCCGCCGAGCGAGGCGGCACCGGCCGCATTTTGGGGAGGGCATCTCCCCCGATCCATGGATTTGGCGACCGCGCGCCAAATCCATGGATCGCTAATCCATGTTTGCGCGCCCCCGATTTTCGTAGGGTCTCTTCGGTTGGCCAGCCCTGGGATGCTCTCCAGCAGCTGTGCCTCGCCGAGAGCGTTCCAGGGGTGCCCGGATCGTCCCGAACGGCCGCTGGAGAGCCGAGTTGTGACCCGAAAACTAATTTATCGGGGCGTGACCAGTGGGGAGGGCGACGAGATTTATACAGATCCACAGCTCCCTGGCCACTCTCATCCTGAACCCAGCAGCGGTGTCTACGCCACGCCCTCCTGGCTTGGCCAGGAGGGCGTAATTATACACAGATGCTGGGGTTACGGAGGGGCGTGGCCAGGGAGCAGTACATATCTATAGATCTCGTCGCCCTAGGGGCGGGGAGGCGCCTACGCGATCCGATTCGATCCGATTCGATTCGCCGGCTGGAGCCGCGACTTGCGATTTTCGGCTCGGCTCGATTCGCCAGAGCATCGGCGGGGGCAAGCCTGAGCGGGGCGCGGCGGTCCCGTGTCGAGGCGATTCTCGGGACGATTCGCGTGTGCCGCCCGATGCTTTGCCGACGCGATCAGATTGCGAGAACGCCTCTGCGTGGGGGGGGCGTGGTGTTCTGCGATTGCAGCTGAGGCGGGGGGTCACTCGTAACCGCTGTCTGGCAGCTCGATCTTCGGGAACCTCGGCAGGCGGTGGACATGGACACCTTCGGGCTCTGGGGGGGGGGGGGGGGGGCGAAGGGATCCACACATGCCGCCAGCAGAAGTCCCCGCAGGTAGATTCCCCAGGCGGTGGTTCTGGATGCATCTCCGCCTCGCAGAGCGGCAGGTCCGCGCCGTGTCGACGCGGCGGCGACCCACCGCTGGCGTTCAAGGTTGAACGCCGTCAGCGACCAGGCCGATGTTGATATGGAGTGTTGTGGCGAGCGAGGAGCCGCCAAACCATCCACCGTGGGACGCTCTGCGCGGCGTCGAGAGCCAGAGGGCCGGCCGTGCCCCACACGAACCCGCCGTGCCTGGACTTCGGGCGAGCTGTTTTGTTTTGCAGTCCAGGCGTTCTCGTCCATCTCGGTCTCCAGGGTGGGCGCTTGTTGGGGACCGCGGGCCATCCGACACGGGCTCCAGGCCGAGAAGCTATACCTACGCGAGGGGCGAGCCCCCTAAATTTTTCTCATTCATTTTTAGTTATTTCATGTTATTTTTATTTTACGAAGAAAAAGTATAATAATAATAAAATGAAATACGTTGAAATAAATGAGTGAACTCCGCGGAGTTTGAAAAGCACGACCCGTCGGATGCCCCTGGCTGGCATCATGCAGTGGAAGCGCCCCGAGGGTGGCCGAGGGCTCTTGGGCCGAGGATCTGGGCATCGAGGGCCGAGATCAGCTTGAGAAGAGCGACCCGTCGTGTGCCCTGCCGTCATGAGGCGGAAGCGTCCTGATGGGAGCCGAGGATTCTTGGAGCCCTTTTCTTTAGTGCTTGGGGCATGACGGGCGTCATGGCCCCCGCTCCCGCCCCCCCCCCATGACGTAACGCTCCCCCCCCCAGTGCGCTCCGGGCACTGCCGCCGTGCGCATTGGGATCCGCGTAGGTGTCCGCGTAGGAATCCGCGTAGGAGTCTGGTCCGAAATCGTTGTCGTCGTCGTCGTCGTCGTCGTCGTCGTCGTCGTCGTGATCGTCGTCGTTGTCGCTCGTGGCTTGTCGCTCGTCGCTCATAGTCGTCGTGCGCGCGGGCGCGGCTGAAGCCTGTTTTTTTTTCCGTGTCGATGACGGCAATCATCTAGGGGGGGATGGAGGGGGTCGATGACGTCACGTTCCGCGCCGGCGGCGTTTGGGAGTGCCTAGGGCCGACGGAGGACGGGTAGCGCCAGCATGTAGGTGGCGATTTGCACTGCAACGCCTGTGCACACCACAGTGCCTGCGTGCACCACAGCGCCTGTGTACACCGCGCCGCCGATGTACACCACAGCGGCCGTGTGCAGCACAGCGTCAGTTTGTGCCACCGTGCCTGCGGGCATGACGGCCTCTTATGCACACCACAGCGCTTGCGTACACCACATTAGCTTTGTGCAACACAGCACCAGTGTACACCACAATGCCTGCGTGCATTGCAATGCCTGTGAACATCACGGCGCTTGTGTGCACCACAGCAACCGTGTGCAATACAGCACCACTGTTGTATATAGAATGTTAGAACGAGTCCTTATGACAAAATGGAGCGCTTGTGGATTCCACATAAACATTAGAAACTAATCTTTATGGACAACGGAGCTCCGCTGGAATCTACGAATCCTCCCGAGCCCGCCCGCATCACCCTAACTCCTCCCATGTGCGCCCAGGAGGCTCCAGCTAAATTGGCCGTCCGAGAACTAAGTGGACCGATTCAATAGACCATTCTGCGGTGCGCGCTGAGATGCGCACGTGCGCTGTAGCGCCAACCCGCACGACAGGGGGTGAGGAGGAGGAGGAGCAGGAAAAGGAGGAGGAGGAGGAGGAGGTGGTGGAGGTGGAGGAGGAAGGACGAGGGAAGAACGTCGCAACGCCGCATTCGATTATCAGCACTTTCTTGGCGTGGCGTCTAGTTGTCCGCAGCAGATCCTCACGTAGATGCTTTCTACCTGTCCTATGCACGCAGGCATTGTGGTATACACCACCGCTGCGTTGCACGCGGATGTTGTGGTGTGGACGCGCGCTGTGGCGAGCGCAGGCGCTGCGGTGCACGCAAACATTGTGGTGTACACAGGCGTTGTGTTGCACATGGTAGCTGCGGTGTACACATGTACACCGGCGCTGTAGTATACGCAAGCACTGTGGTATACATTGGCGCTGCCTTGCGCACGGTTGTTGCGGTGTACGCAGGCGCTGTGGTATGCACGGGCTGTGGTGCACGCGAGCGTTGTGGTGTACACAGGCGCAGTGGGGCATATCGCCACCTACATGCTGCTCGCGTCGTCGTCGTCGTCGTCGTCGTCGTCGTCGTCGTCGTCGTCGTCGTCGCTCGTCGCTCGTCGCACGTCGCGTCGCGCGCGCGGGCGCGGCTGCGGTGCTGGAGCCACACTGCGGGGGTGTGGGCGTTACGTCATACCCCCCGCCTCGCCCCCTCCCCCCCCCCACATGACGCCCGTCATCGCCGAACATACACAAACGTGCTCTTGGAGGCCGAGGATCGAGGCATCGAGGGCCGAGACCGGATTGAAAAGAGCGACCCGTCGGGTGCCCTGGTATTATGGGGCGGAAGCGTCCCGAGGGAAACCGAGGGTTCTTGGATACCGAGGATCGAGGCATCGAGAGGGTCGAGATCAGCTTGAAGAGAGCGACCCGTCGGGCGCCCGGGTATCATGAGGCGGAAGCGCCCCGAGGGAAAGCCGAGGGTTCTGGGAGACCGAGGATCGAGGCACCGAGGGTCGAGATCGCGGCTTTCGGTGGATGCTGTTGGCCCTCCGTGGGTCTCCGACGGGCTCCGCGTCGACTCGGCGGGATTCAGCTTCCGAGTGCTTGCCAGAACGCACCCCTAAGAGACGTCCAGGGCTCATTTTCAGGGATACAGTGAGAGACGTTTCAGCCACGCGCAGAGTAGGGTGGGGGGAGGACGAGGGCTTCTTAGAAGCACCCCTGCGTCTTAGAAGGCGCGGGCCTTATCTATAGATGGAAAGCCGGCGCCTTCTAAGATGCAGCCTCCTTCTAAGAAGCCCTCCCCCCTCCCTCCACCTCCTTGTGCGCGCCGCCAAACGTTGTTCCTGAGGGTCGGGCGGGTGTTCATGGGGGGGTGGCCCAAACGGGGGGTAAAGAACAGGACCCTGAAGGGGCCCTTCTGCTCCACCCCTAATTTGGGTCACCCCCCAGTGCCGCCCGCCCCGGAGGGAAAAAATGGTCACGAGTTTTTTTTTCGTCTTTGGCCCCCTGGGTCACTCCTGGGTCCCCGGGCCCCCGGGTCCTGGCGCTGGTCACCTCGGGAGCCCTTTCCCTCGCAGGTACGCGCAGAGGGGCCACGATCGGGGGCCCAGGAAGGGGGCCACAAGGGGCCATGGATGTTTGGGCCCCGGGCTCCTTCGTCGGGCGTAGAAAGAGCGTCATTCAGAACCCTTAGCAGGCAAGCTCCTCCTCCTCCTCCTCCTCCTTCTCCCATTGCGAGGCTGTTTTCTTTCTCGGAAGTTCCTGCCGAGTGCATCGGGGCCAATTTGCATCGCACGGCTTTCGATGACGCTCCCAAGCTGGGTGGCGTGCACTGGCCCGCTGACAAGAGGCTGCTCTTCACTTGGAGTGTTGGGTCGCCCAGGGCGCGCTTCAGTAAGGATCGACCCTGTCATGAGGTCGTAGCTTCCTGTCTTCGGTGGCCAAATCCGAACCCTGCCCTCGACGATCAACGATTCAGGAAACTCGATGGGCGGCGGGAGGAGGAGGAGGAGGAGGAGGACGAGGAGGAGGAGGAGGAGGAGGAGGACGAGGAGGAGGAGGACGAGGAGGAGGAGGAGGAGGAGGAGGAGGAGGAGGAGGAGGAGGAGGAGGAGGAGGAGGAGGAGGAGGAGGAGGAGCACGTGGCGAAGTCCGAACCCTACCTCTGCCCTCCATTGGTCCCCTCGGTCCAGCAGAATCGAGGGTTGGTGGGGGTAGGGTTCAGATGTCTCCACCCACCAAGACCCCCGACGCCGTGAGTTTTCGCGTCGTCGACCCCCAGAGGTCTCGACCCCTGCCCCGGGGCCGGTTTTCCGTCCCGAGGCGTTTCTTTAGACAGTCCCGAGGCCCAGCGAGGGCCCCCGCCCCCCCGGAGGCCGAACGCAGCGACCCTCCCCCCCGTCGTGGTTTTTCCGCCACGCGAGGGGGGTCTGGGTATGCCTCGTGCCGTGCCCCGCGGCCGCCTTCCTCCCTCTTGTTCACGGGGGAGGAGGAGGAGGAGGAGGAGGAGGACGAGGAGGAGCAGGGGGAAGTAGGAGGAGGAGGAGGACGAGGAGGAGCAGGGGGAAGTAGGAGGAGGAGGAGGACGAGGAGGAGGAGGGGGAAGTAGGAGGAGGAGGAGGAGGAGGAGGAGGAGGAGGAGGAGGAGGAGGAGGAGGAGGAGGAGGAGGGAGGAGGAGAGGAGAGGAGGAGGAGGAGGAGGAGGAGGAGGAGGGGGAGGGGGAGCAGGCCTTCGTCGCTCGAAGGAGGTCCCAACGGCCCCCTCCCAGGGCGCTCCCGTCCTCGCCGTGGGGCAGACGGGTGTCCGGGGGGAGACGGGCCCCTCATGGGCTCCGTCGCTGCTCCCGGGGCTCCCGCGGGGCGCTCCCCGAGGGGGGCCGTCCACGAGCAGTCCGGGAGGAAGGGCTGCCGCTTGGCATCGCTCGGACGTGTGCGCTTTTTTCGGGGGCGGACAGCGCCCCCACCCTTCGGGTTGTCCCAAAAGGGGGTCCAGCGACAAGGGGGTGGTGCAATAGATTTGGTGCAGTAGATCTGTGGGGTTGCAGTACATTTGGGGCGTGCAATACATTCCGGGGCGCAACTGTATTGCTGGATTTTCGCGTGCAATACCTTACTTGCAATACAATGCAATACAATTCTCCGGCGCAATACATTTGCAATACAATTGCCCCAAATATATTTACACCACCCCCTTTCAGCTGGGCCCCCTTTTGGGTCACCCAAGATCATGACACGCCGATCAGTGAATTGTCCGTTTTCGGTTCTCGAGGGGGTGCCGCGGCCGTCATTTTCCAGGCTTGCGCCCGCCGGGCTTAGGCCCGGCGGGTCGTTTTCACAAAGCCACGTTTTACTAAAGGGGGTGCTGTCCATCCCCGACTGTTACCGGTGGGGACCATTGAGGAGCATCCTGGAAACGAAATCGAAAAATGCACGGGGAATGGGCTGGACGTCCGAGCGATGGCAAGTTCGGGGGTTCGCAGAGGGGGGGTCACCCCAAGATGGGATTAGGGAACGAGCCCAGTTGGATGCTTACAGTTCCCTCTCTAACCCCACCTCTGCCCCCACCCAACCTTTGCGCCACCCCGAAGCTGGTCCCGGCGGAAGGCCCTGGCCTGATCGGGAGTTGCTTGAAGTGCCCCTGGCCCAAGGTGCCCCCAGGAATCCCAAGGAGGCCCCCGCGGCCTCCAGAGGACCCCTCACGAGGCCCAAAGGGCCCCATGGGGCTCCAAAACGGTGCCAAAAGCTGGGGGCATCTGGAGCCAGGGGGCATCTTTAGCAACACCCGACCTGGGGCCCAAGACCCATTTCCCTCAAGAATCGTTAGGTCCATGTCCATATTCCGAGAACGACTGGGCGCTCCGCCGACTGTGATCAGTAGCAACGTTACGTAGGGATCACTCACTGGCGATTTCTGTCCCCCAATCCCCGAGTCCTGCCCGAAAAGTTTGGCCGCACACCCCAAGGGGGCTATTCGGACGCACCCCGATCGAGGATGGCCGCCCCCCATCGTATATCCCAGGGTTGGGCCCCACATTTTTGGCCCATTCCACGACACCACGAAGGTTCTGCATACCCCCTGCTGTTGGGTAGGGATTTGAGGGGGGCAGGGTTAGGGTTAAGTCGGGCCTTTTCCTTCTACAGGAGGGAATATTCAAAAATAGTTTAAGCATAGTCTGGGGACGATCTTTTGATTATTTGTAATCATTTTTGAAGCGTATTTGAGTATTTTGAAATTTTCGCCCAAATCCCCCTGCAGGGGGACACGCCCGAGCTAAGGTTAGGGGGAAACGCGTCGACACCCAGCCGCCGCTGCGACTCTGGCCGGCCGGCCGCGCCTGGGAGGCCTCCCAGCAGCCACCCAGCGTGCCGGCCACGACTCGGACGGGGCTGGGCCGAGGATAAGTCTGTGCCAGAGTGTCCGGGACTCAGTATCGTTAATCCGGCCCCCATCCCCGTCCCCATGCCCTTCGAGACCCCCACAAATAACCCCCCCAGTTGGGGATACACCCGTCGAAACCCGAAGGGAACGGCCTATATCCCCATCTAGGGGGGCAAATCGGCCAGTGGGGCCCAGGCCACGCCGCTGGGGATGGGGATTGGATAAACGATGCTCAGGGATCGCTCTTAGCGCGTTCTGGAAGGCTCTGAGACGGTCGCGGTGCCCGAGCCATCTTCCAGAACCGCTGGCTCTCAAAGATTCTCGATATGCCATCACACGATTTTGTCCTCGTCCTGGCTTCCAGGCGAAGGCCACCGCCAAGAGCAGCACCACCAAGGCGCTGACCAAGGCCCGCGTGGGTGTGCCGCGCCGGGGGTGCGGCGGTCGAGCGACGGCCACGCTCAGTCGGAGTTATGGATGTCTCCGGGAGCGTTCGGACGTCTTCGAGACCCGGGCTGGTTTCCATCAGCTGTTTCCATCCGTTTATGTCCTGCCCGGTGTTTCTCCCCGTGTGCAGGTCGGCTGACTCCTTCGCCTCTCGGCAGGAGTGCACGCTCACATTCCAAGTGCATCTCATGCTGCTTGTAGTATCACACCAGATCAGGTGTCATTCCGCATGCGGTCATACCGTATTCTTTGTGTCACAAGTCATATCAGGCTTCGTATACAGTTTTGGTGCGGAGGGGCATCTTTCGTTTGTTCCCCGGTCATTCTTAGCACTTAGAGTTTCAAATCCCACCGAACCCCAGAAGGGGGTATTCTTGACGATGCTCTGGGTTGTGCTGGTGCTCCGTGCAGGCCGTGCAGGGCAAAACAGAGGAAGTTACAGCGGAAGACACATGACAATCATCATAGCTTGAAGAAGACGATAAGGTTGATGATGATGAGGATAATGATGTTGAGGAGGAGGAGGATGAGGATGAGTTCTAGGTTGATGTCGTACTTAAGGTTCATGTTGACTGAGGCTGATGTTGATTGAGGTTGGTGATGATGATGACGACGACGAGCATGATGATGCTGATGATGCTGATGAAGCTGATGAAGATGATGAAGATGATGATACTTGTAATAAGGATGGTTATGAGGAGGATGATGATGATTATGACTACGGCGACGACGGGCACGATGATGATGCTGCTGATGATGATGCTGATAATGATGATGATGATGCTGTGATGATGACGATTCTGATGATGAATCTGTTGCTGATGATACTGATGATGCTGCTGATGATGATTCTGATGATGATGATGCTGATGATGATACTGATGTTGTGCTGATGATTGTAATGATGAGGATGCTGCTGCTGATGACGATGACGACGGCGATGATGATGATGATGATGATGATGATGATGATGATGATGATGATGATGATGATGATGATGATGATGCTGTGATGATGCTGATGATGATGCTGCTGCAGATGACGATGACGATGGTGATAAAGGTGAATGTGCAGCTGATGATGATGATGATGATGATGATGATGATGATGATGATGATGATGCCGATGCTGATGATGAGGATGATGATGATGATGCTGATGTTGATGCTGCTGATGAGGATGACGATGATGATGATGCTGGTGATGGCGATGATGCTGTTGCTGATGATGATGATGATGATGATGATGATGATGATGATGCTGATTATGATGCTGATGATGACTGCGATGATGATGCTGATGATGCTGCTGATGATGCTGATGCTGATGATGCTGCTGATGCTGCTGATGATGATGACGATGATGATGATTCTGACCATGATGATGATGATGATGATGATGATGATGATGATGGTGACGGTGGTGACGGAGATGCTGCTGATGCTGATGATAACGATGCTGATGATGACGATGCTGATGATGATGCTGATGATTATGATGCTGATGATTATGATGCTGATGATGGTCATGCTGCTGATGATGATGACGATGATGATGATGATGATGATGATGATGATGATGATGATGATGATGATGATGATGATGCGGATGATGATGCTGATGCAGATGCTGATGCTGATGATGGATGATGATGGTGATGATGATGATGGTGATGGTGGTGACGACAATGCTGCTGCTGCAGCTACTGTTGCTGATTATGATGATGACGATGCTGATGGTGCTAATGCTTATGATTATGATGGTGATGGTGATGATGCTGATGATGCTGATGATGACTATGATGATGATGCTGATGATGGTGCTGTTGATGATGATGATGATGATGATGAGGATGATGCTGTTAGTGATTCTGACTATGATGACGATGCAGATTATTATATGATGATGCTGAGGGCGATAATGCTGATGCTGATGATGATGGTGATGATGATGCTGATGCTGATGATGCTGATGATGATGATGGTGATGGTGGTGACGGTGATGCTGCTGCTTCAGCCGCTGATGCTGATGCCGATGATGACGATGCTGATGATGCTAATGCTGATGATTATGATTATGATGGTGATGATGATGGTGATGATGATGATGATGATGATGATGATGAGGATGGTGATGGTGGTGACGACCATGCTGCTGCTGCTGCAGCTGCTGATGCTGATGATGATGATGACGATGCTGATGATGCTAATGCTTATGATTATGATGATGGTGGTGATGATGATGCTGGTGATCCTGATGCTGGCTATGATGATGATGGTGATGATGGTGCTGTTGATGATGATGCTGAGGATGATGCTGATGCTGATGATGATGGTGATGATGATGCTGATGCTGATGATGTTGATGATGATGATGATGGTGATAGTGGTGACGGCGATGCTGCTGCTTCAGCTGCTGATGCTGATGCTGATGATGACGATGCTGATGATGCTGATGCTGATGATTATGGTTATGCTGATAATTTGGATGATGATGCTGATGATGACTATGATGATGATGTCAATGATGATGATGATGATGATGATGATGATGATGATGATGATGATGATGATTATGATGATGATGATGATGATGATGACGGTGATGATGATGATGCTGATGATGCTGATGATGACCATGATGATGATTCTAGTGATTATGATGATGAAGATGATGATGATGATGATGATGATGATGATGATGATGCTGATGATGATGATGCTGATGCTGATGTTGACGCTGATGATGATGATGATGATGATGATGCTGATTATGATGCTGATGATGATGCTGATGCTGCTGCTGCTGATGCTGATGATGATGATGCTGATGGTAATGATGATGATGATGCTGCTGATGATGATGATGATGATGATGATGATGATGATGATGATGCTGATGATGATTATGATGATTTGATGATGATGATGATGATGCTGATGCTGATGCTGATGCTGATGATGCTGATGATGATGATGATGATGATGATGATGATGATGATGATGATGATGCTGATGATGATGATGATGATGCGATGATGATGATGATGATGATGATGATGATGATGATGATGAATGATGATGATGATGATGATGATGATGATGATGATGCTGATGCTGATGCTGATGCTGATGATGATGATGATGATGATGATGATGATGATGATGATGATGATGAGGAGGAGGAGGAGGAGGAGGAGGAGGAGGAGGAGGAGGAGGAGGCGGAGGAGGAGGAGCATCAGCAGGGATAATTCGTCACAGCCACACTAGACCAACATCACACCAGCGTAAACACAGTAGGGAGAGCAATCTGGTGACGCAGATGATGAGGATCATGACCTGGAGCCGTCTGGGGGTCTGAGATGGCCCAGCACTGGCTCCGGCCAGCAGGAAGGGCGTGCAGGTTCGAGGTTCTGGGTTCGTGAAGGTTTTTTGACTTTTTCAGCCTCCCGTGGCCGTGATCGGGCCCCCCGACCGTGAACAATCGATCCGGGGTGAGGTGGACACCGGGAGTGTTCCAGGGACCGATTTTGAACGGATTTGGCCTCACCCACTCTCTTGACCGACTTTCTGGGGCCCCGCCCAGTTCAGACTCCTCAGCCGCCTCCAAATTATGACGAGGATCATGATGACGAGGACGACGTGGATGATGATGAGGATTATGCTTCTGCTGCTGCTGCTGAGGAGCAGGACGAGGAGGAGGAGCAGGAGGAGGAGGAGGAAGATGAGGAGGAGGTGGGAGGTGAGGGGGAATGAGGAGGAGGAGGAGGAGGAGGAGGAGGAGGAGGAGGAGGAGGAGGAGGAGGAGGAGGAGGAGGAGGAGGAGGAGGAGGAGGGGAATGAGGAGGAGCAGGAGGAGGAGGAGGAGGAGGAGGAGGAGGAGGAGATGGAGGAGGAGCAGGAGGAGGAGGAGGGCGGACGAGGATCAGGAACGTGGGAGTCATGGTGGGCCCCCAAGGTTGAAAATAACATGACAATCTCCCAATCAGCGAGTGTTCTTGGGCGTGTGACCGAATGTACGGGCCTGTTTGGGGCGCCCTCTTTGAACGATTTTCGGGCTACTTCGGGTCCAGCTTGAGCTCTGTTTGGACGCCGTTGGGCCTTTTCGGGGCCATCCCGGGGTCTGTTGGGGCCCTCTCTTGGGGCCATCTCGGCGTCCCCCTTGGGGCCGTTTCGGAGGGTCCCGGGGCCGTCGGGTGGCGCCTTGGAGCCGCCCCGTGGGGGCCGTCTCGGATGTTCCTTCTGTGGCCCTGGAAGCCCTCTCGACGGCGCATTGGCCTATACCTTAGGGTCTCTCTCTGGGGCCTCTGGGGCGTTGTCGGAGGCTTCTGGAGCCCGTGTTGGACCATCCCGAGCCGAAGAGTGGGGAGCGCAAGGAATCAGCAGAGGCCCCAGCGATTCTTGCGGATCTCGGCGTCCGTCTGCGGAGCTACTTTGGAGCCTACACGGTGGCCTCTTGGATCTCGGTCCCATCTCGTGGCCTCGTGGAGCCATCCTGGAGCCGCCCTTCGCACTTCTGGGCCTCAGTGGGGGGCAGCCTGGTCCCTCTTGAGCACTCGGGGGCCGCTGGGGCCTGTTCGGAGAGGCTGCCGGATTCCCGGGGGGAGGGGGAGCCCGAGGGAGGGACCTTTGCTGGGTCGCAGCGCTGGTGATCTCGCACGGCGCGTTCGGGAAGGGCGTGGGCCGCACCGCCTAGTTCATTGTGCGCGGGACGATGTTAATGAGGAGGAGAAGGAGGAGGAGGAGGAGGAGGAGGAGGAGGAGGAGGAGGAGGAGGAGGGGGATGGGGGAGGAGGGGGAGGGGGAGGAGGAGGAGGAGGAGGAGCAGGAGGGGAGGAGGAGGAGGAGGAGGAGGAGGAGGAGGAGGAGAGGAGGAGGAGGAGGAGGAGGAGGAGGAGGAGGAGGAGGAGGAGGAGGAGGAGGAGAGAGGAGGAGGAGGAGGAGGAGGAGGAGGAGGAGGAGGAGGAGGAGGAGGAGGAGGAGGAGGAGGAGGGGGGAGGGGGAGGAGGAGGGGGAGGGGGGAGGGGGAGGAGGAGGAGGGAGGAGGAGGAGGAGGAGGAGGGAGGAGGAGGAGGAGGAGGAGGAGCAGGGGAGGAGGAGGGGGAGGGGAGGGGGAGGGGAGGAGGGGAGGGGGAGGGGAGGGCGGAGGAGGGTGAGGAGGAGGAGGAGGAGGAGGAGGAGGAGGAGGAGGAGGAGGAGGAGGAGGAGGAGGAGGAGGAGGAGGAGGAGGAGGGCCAGCGTATATTTTAAGCTGTCGGGCCTCTTGCTTATCCTGTCTCTCTTGCCTGGTGTTTGAATCTTCTTCGCTGGCCGAGCTAATTCGCTGCCACCAGTTTCAAGCCGGCTCGACGCAGCCTTTTTTTTCTCCCCTCTGTGCTGCAGGAGCGCTAAGTCCGAGGGTTCACGTTGGCGCAACGTCAGAAAGGAGGACGACGGCCGCGGATCGGGCAGAAGGGCGGAGGCGAGCGGTGCGAGCGGCCCTATAGCTGGAGGGACGCGGCCGACCACCTTGCACGCCTGGTCGCCCCCCGCCGGCGGGCGTCGCGGACCTGCACCTGGAGTTCGGACGTGGGTTTTTGGACTTGGTTTCTGACGTGGGTTTTTGACTTGTGTTTGGACGTTAGGCGCCCCATGGAGTTCGGACGTGGGTTTTTTACTTGGTTTCTGTGGGTTTGGACTTGGCTTTTGGACGTGCTTTCATCGTGGGATTGAGGTCTGCGACCGCATGCGACGCCAGGATATCGGGCCTCCCCGCTGGGGTGCCTTTGGCTGCAGAGATGCTCCAGCTTCAATGTCCAGCTGGTTGCTCTAGAGATCTTATCCGCAGCGGCAATTGGGGTCCGCGTGTGGCTGCCTGGTAGGGTCCCGCGTGCCTGCGCCCTGCGCGCCCAGGGGCTGAGCGCACCTGCTGCGCGAAGGAGCCGCTTGGGCCCCCCTCGTGCTGGCACCGTCGTGCAGTGCCGTTTTAAATAAATACATGCTCCGCGTGCGGATCGTGTATTAAACATGCAGGGGTTCAGTACTAAAAACAACGAGGAGTTCATGCATAAATTCATTCATACATTGATCATGTATTCAACATCTTGTATTTGTAAAATTCCTATGTATTAAAAACTGCCCTGTACGCGGGAGTTCCCGCGCGAGCTCACGCCGTGCTGACCGCGGTGCGCGCGGAGGCGCGGCACCTCCCGGGGCGCCCTCCGGACACGGGGGCTCCGCGGACTCTGCTGGCGAGGAGGCTCCGGTCGGCGCCCTCTCGCGCAGGAGGTCCTCTGCGAAGTCGGCTCTCGGACCTCCCCCCCGGGAGTCTTCCGGCCTGGCCCCAGGACGAGCCAGACGGCCCCGAGATGCCCCCGAGGGCCCTGGGCCTGGCCAGAGGTGCCCCCAAGATCGCCCCGCGACGGCCCAAGAGGGCCCCAAGGGGGCTCCAAGAGGTCCTCTGGACAGCCTAAGAAGGCCTCCCGAGAGGTCCCGAGGGGCCTCCCAAGGTGCGCCCAAGAG
>CAUYUJ010001736.1:41872-58460 GCA_963575745.1 Prorocentrum cordatum
GTAGTAGTAGTAGTAGTAGTAGTAACAGTACTTGTGCTTGTACTAGTAGTAGTAGTAGTAGTAGTAGTAGTAGTAGTAGTAGTAGTAGTAGTAGTAGGAGTAGTAGTAGTCCTAGACAGGGGAACAACAAGTGACATAAACATAACACAACTCGGAGGTCCGCGCGGATTTCTCGGATCGGCGCTGGACCCCCCTCCCTGGCGCGCGGAGCGCGCCAGGGGCTGCGCCGATCTGAGAAATCCGCGCGGACCTCCGAGTTTTTATGTTTATGCCACTTTCTCTTCCCCTATCCTCCCCAGGCGTCAACTACAGGAAGGGGGGCCCCAGCGCCGATCCGAGATATCCGCGCGGACCTCCGAGTTTTTATGTTTGTGTCACCTTTTTTTGTTCCCCTGGACGAGAAGAAGTCGGGGGTAGGGAGCTCCCGAACGAAGCGAGCCCCGCCCTCCCCCTCAGAAATCGTGGGGGGTTAGGGATAGGGTTCGCATGTGGTCCCCTATGGTCGGGCCGGGCGAAAGGGGGGGATTGGGAAAGGGAGGGTTACGAAATTTGTTGCATGCAGCTGGTTTCGGCCTCACCGAGGGGCCCATTCCTCGATACATAGCCGCCTCCGGCGCAGGTAGGCGCCGGGAAAATCAGCTACGTGAGCTGATTCTCCCCCCCCCCCCCCTTTGCTATCCTCCGCTTTCGCCCGACCCGAAATGGGGAGGAGAAGAAGTCGGTGGGCGACGTCTTCGAGCTGCCCCTGGACCGCGTGTTCTTCACCCACGACCACATCAGCCGGCGGTCCAGCAGCGCTCCGCGCCGCGGCCTCTCCGGGCCGAGGCCGCAGAGGCCCCCCCCCCCTCCATGGCGTGGGCCACGGGCCCCCCGCGGCTCGTCCTCGCGAGGGCATCCCGCCAGGGGAGGCCCGCAGACGGGGGGGGGCTGTTGATAGACCTCCTACCCTGACACGTCGATTAAGGAATTGGCCGTTTGCGGTTCGCGAGGGGGCGTCGCGGCCGTCATTTCTGCGGGTCCAGGTCCGTCGGTTTCGGTCCCGGGCCGTTTTCTCTAAGGGGAGGTTTACTAAAGGGAGGTCTGTCCACCGCCGAGCAAGTCAAAAGTCGCATGGTAAGGGTGAGCAACTTTCCAAGACTGCCCTTTTGCGTCCCTGCCCCTCCGTCCCGGGCGGCTTTTTCGCCAGCCAGCCCCCTTCGGCAGCGCCAACGTGGCCTTCCAAGGCCCTTGGCATCCTTGCCGCGCATCGCTTGTGTGCGACCTGACTGCATGCGTGTGCGCGTCATTCGTTGGAGCGAGGTCTACGTGGCTGGTGCTGTGGCAACCGGCGCGACGTCTACGCACGGGGCGGCCGAGCCGCTCGGCGCCCCGTCGGTGAGCTCTGCCCAGGCTCGCACGCCCACGGACTCGGGCCTGGAGTGTATCGTGCAGCCCAGGCTCTCTCGGGCCACGTGAACCGAGCCTGGGTGCCAGTCCGGCGGCGCCATTTGGGGGGGGGGCGCGATCGACTCAGACCTCACGGCAGCAGGGTTGCTGGGCCCCCTGACCCCTCGAGGCTCGCAGAGACTTCTGCGAGGCGCCGCGCCACTCGGCGAACAGCAGCAGCAGCAGCAGCAGCAGCAGCAGCAGCAGCAGCAGCAGCAGCAGCAGCAGCAGCAGCAGCAGCGTGCGCACACGACTCCTCGGAGGCCCCCGCGCGGGCTTCTCTTGCATCGGCGCTGGGCCCCCCTGCCTTCGCCGGGGGAGAGGGGGGGGTCCCGGGCGCCGATCCGGGAGCTCCGCGCGGACCTCGGGGAGATCATGCCTGGCATCGCTCGGACGCGTGCGTTTTTATAAAATTTGATATCCTCGGCGAGGACCATCGAGGAGCGTCCTTGACCATCTACCGACGAAAACCACGCACGAAACCAAACAAAAACACGGGGAATGGACGTCCGAGCGATGGCGAGCATGTGCATGCCGCTTTTTGTGCCTCTGCCTGGGCAGCTCCTTCGCCACCGCCCTCAGCTCGGGGGCGGAAAAGAGGGGGGTGATGACTAGGGGGGGGGGTGGATATCGTGGCGTGGGCCATGATATTTCCCCAGATTTCATGGCGCCCCTTCTTATTTCATGACGTCCCTGGCCCCCCGCTGGGCCGCGCACATGCCGCTCTTGGCCGCTCCCCCTCTTGGCCGCTCCCGCTGCTCTGCACCCCGCCCCTCCGGCCCGCAGCCGGGCTCGGCGGGCCGGCGGGATTCTCTGCCGAGAGGGAAGCCGGCAACGCTCCCGCTGCGCTGGCGTACGGGTCGTACCTCTCGGCCCAGCTCCTCTCTCCCCTTGGCTCGGGCCCCCGTGTCTTCTTTGGCTTCTTCGGCGTTTGGTCCCTCCCCCTTCCCCTTTCCCCCCCTCTCCGCTCCCCCTTCTTCTCGCCCCTTCCGTGTCCTTCCCTAGCCCTTGTGCTTCCCTGCGCTTGTGCGTTGTGTGCTCCCCCTTGTGGGCAAGATTTGTATCCATATCCACTGCGTCCTGGAGTCTCTGGGAAGGGGCTTTTTGGGAGGGGAGCCCGAGACTCAAAGACGCAGTGGGTATGGATACACATCTTGCTCGCACCCCTCTCTCCCTGCTTGGTCCCTCGAGGCTCGCAGATACCCCCCGCGGAGCTCCGCTTGGCGGCCTTCGCCGCTGCCGTCGGCTTTTGGTTTGGCGTTTGGTCCTCCCCCTTCCCCTCCCCACCCCCCCTCTCCCCCCGCCCCTCTCCTCTCCCCTTCCGTGCCCTCCCCTCGCCCTTGTGCGTTGCGTGCTCCCCCCCCCCCTCTCTCACTGCTTGGCCCCCCGAGGCTCGCAGATGCCCCCCCGCGGAGCTCCCGCTCGGCGGCCTTCGCGGAGCTGCCGTCGGGCGCGCTCGCCGCTCTGCACACCGAAGCCCCCCGCGGCTGCCCCGGAGATCGGAGAGCCCCGGCGGGGGGTCGGCGGATTCTCGGACGGCCGGACCTTCGAGGACCTGATCCGAGACCTGCAGAGCGGCAAGGCAGGAAGATCGCGGGGAGGAGGAGGAGGAGGAGGAGGAGGAGGAGGAGGAGGAGGAGGAGGAGGAGGAGGAGGAGGAGGAGGAGGAGGAGGAGGAGGAGGAGGACCAGCGTAAACCCAAGACCAAGCAACGCTGCTGCAACAAACCCTCCCTCCAAGTAGGCTCCTATCAGGATGTCTTCACATTGCGGGAAGAGCCCCGTTGGAAGACAACCTTCCGAAATGCCTGAAACGCACCAACACACACTTCCTGGGACTTCAACACCGCAAATCAACGTGATTGTAGCGTCCTGGGTCTTAAACTGCGCCAGCACGCAATTGCCGTGGGCGTCATCGGTAGTAATCTTTGAAACTGCTGTACACTGTTAAGACGAATGTGCGCGGCGCTAAGGCGAGAACCTTACTTTGAAAGCCACCCGCCCTCCATATGTGAAGCTCTTGTCACATTTTAAGACGAATGTGCGCGGCGCTGAGGCGAGAGCCACACTTTGAAAACTACCTGCGGCATGGAGGCGTTCTCTATGGAGAGAGGGATGGAGGAGGAGGAGGAGGAGGAGGAGGAGGAGGAGGAGGAGGAGGAGGAGGAGGAGGAGGAGGAGTTCGGGTGAGGCATTCATGCAGCAGGCGCGGACGGGAGGGCGGCCGGTGCTCGGGCATCACGGCGGGGGGGAGGGGGGGCGGAGGCGCAGCGCCAGAGGGGGGCGGGGATGTTGGTGCGGTGAACGCCGCTGCTGGAGCTGCTGAGGACGAGGCGGATGGCGTGCAGGTAGGGCGACGAGATTTATACATACAGTCGGGGCCCTGAAGAAGGAACCCTTTTCGTTGGGGAGGGGCTCCGCGTTCCTTAAGTGTTTCGCAGCTTGCTTCAGGTTTTCCTTATATTTTCGATCGGAAATCGAAGTTTAACTTATGGAAAAAAGGGGCCTCGTTCCTTATTTTGGGTTCCTTAGGTCAAGGCCCCAACTGTACACTTCGGGTGATAAGGAGGTGGGGGGGATGGGGAAAGAACCAACTGGTGGCAACTGTGATGGGTGTGATGGTGGCGATGTTTGTGGCGCGGCCTCGAGTGGGCGACGACGCGCGATGACGATGTTGCGCCGCGACGTGATATCACTATCGACCCCGCTATCGATCTCACTCGATTGATCTCACTGTCGACCTCATGGCCAGTTTCAGTATCGATGGTTCCAGCGATCGATCCCATCAACGATCGATCACATTAGCGACCGATCCCAGCGACATCACTATCAATCCAACTATCGATCTCACTACCGATCTGACCCTATATCGGTAGTTATCGATATCACTATCGATCGGGGCACCATCGGGACACCACGGTGGGACACTGCGGGACACAGCGAGACACCACTGGACACCACGGGACACCGCGGGACACCACTGGGACACCGCGGGACACCACGGGACACCACGGGACACCACGGGGCACCACGAGACACCATCGGGACACCGCGGGGGGACACCGTGGGACACCATCGGGACAACGCGGGACACCATGGCGGGACACCCCCAGCCACCGCGCGCCCACCGGAGGGCCGGACTTTTGCATCCGAATCGCCCTAGCGACGGCGGGATCAATGCTCTCGCGCGCCCACGCAGCTTCGCCTCGCCCGCACGCACGACGCGCACACGAAACTACAGCCGATTTCCCGGCGGGCGGCTCTTCGTTCCACTGCGGCTTCACCCCCTCCCCCAACCTCCGATGGATAGCCATTGCCCAAGGCCTGGCCCACACTGGGCCCGAGAGCTGTGTAGCTGCCTCCCTGGCCAAGCCAGGAGGGCGTATATTCACCGCTCCTGTGCCCAAGATGTGCCAGGCCTGTGGCAGTGGATGTGTATGATAGGTCTCCTCACCCTAGCAGGGCGAGGCGGAGGACCCGTGCGCTATGGTGCTTCATTACCAGCCTCGAACGTATCCCCATCCCTAAGTTTGACACGCCAGAAGGCGATGACAAGCTTAGGGATTCGCCATCAAAAAATAAGGGAATCCCTAAGATTGGCATCGTGATGAGGAGGTGCCCAGCATAGGGATAGGGATATGTTCCAGGCTGGTAACTTCAGCTCTGCGATTTGCCCGCTGAGAAGCCGCGCGAGCACCTGGGAGGCCAGGACTGTCGAGCCGAAGAGTTTCGGCGCCGTGGCACGCCGCAGTCCGCCAGTTCGGTAGTCCTTGCCTCCCTGGGGCCTCGTGGTGACTAGGGGGAGCCAGTCGCTGAACTGAGGCAGCACATGGTCCGCAGAAAAGGGGGGAGAAGCGCGAGGGCAGTGACGAGGAGGAAGGAGGTGGGACGAGGGCGGCGGGAGAGAAGCGAGGAGTGGGTATCTGTGGATCTGCAAGCATCGATCCAATTCTATTCAGCAGTGGGCTCTGCTGCTCGATGTCCTACTTCGTCTTGCTCGTGCGAGTCATGCCTTGCTGTGCACCCCATGTACCCCGTGCGAGTTTTTCTCATCTTGTGATGGTGGATGGCGTTGTTCGGTATGGGGTACTGGCGCTCAGACTTTGAAACCGACTACGACGACTCTGACGCTTATGATGTTCCGACCTACCTTAGCCTAGATGGCCAGAAATAATTTCGAGCACCAGGAAAGTACCGAAACTTGAGGCGATTGTCGTTCGACACTTCGCTAGCGTGTCGGGCAGACACTGCTTCGATACCTCTCTGGGTACTCGATAGTATTTCTGGGATGTTGTCCTTAAGTGCGATGGGAACAACATAAACCGACGCCGACGGAAGACGCCGACGGCGACGGAAGGCGACGATGCAGACGACGACGACGACAACGACGACGACGCCGAGGAAGACGCCGACGCCGTCGTGAAATGACGACGACGACGACGAAGACGACGACGACGAACAACCCCACACCCACAGGGTGAGTGGATGACATTGGCACCACCCACCGCGCTACGCCCAAGGGCCAAGACCACATGAGGGGGGGGAGCGATCCCATTCGCGAGGCCTTCGCAAGGCTCACAGGCGTAGGTAGTGGAGGAGGCTCGATCCCATATGCAATGGGGGGAGGATCATACACCTATATGTAAATATTCACACATATTGATTAATACTTTGACCGCATCCACAGCCGAGCCCGGCATGGTACCCTGATCGTGCGAAGGTCTTATATTTGGCGATGAGGGAGTCTTGTGGCGTGGGGTAGTCGGAGGAGTAAGCCCATCCCTAGAGGGGAAATCTTGGAATACTGCGAACGTCAACTCACCCACGCTCAGAGTTCTGTCGGGATTCGGGCGACGCGTGTGTTAGGAGTGCTCCCTGAAATTCGTATTCTGGCTGCCCGCTCTCTTCTGCTCCTTCGGCTCCTCACTGGCCGCCAGCCCCCCCCCCGCCCCCGGAGGTGCACCCCAAGCGGGACAACTTCCTCGTGCTCGACGTCGCCTACGCGGAGGCGGCGCTCCCTCCGCGCTGTGGTCGCTGTCTCCGCTCAGCCCTGCCCCGCCTCGGAGCAGAGCAGCTACACAGATCCAACTCCATCCTCCTCCTCTCCTCCTCCTCCTCCTCCTCCTCCTCCTCCTCCTCCTCCTCCTCCCCTGCCAGAGAGGAGGACATCAATCTCATCATCATCATCGGAGGAGGAGGAGGAACAGGAGGAGGAGGTGGAGGAGGAAGTATTGCCATGGCCCATCAGATTCTCTCGAGCATGTCTGGTCCTGTCCGTCTTTTCTCGCTCTTCTTTCCTCGGTCCTCGTCGAGTTCTCCTGTCCTCCTCTCCCCGCTTCCCCCATCTCCCGTCTTGGTCTTGCTAATCCATCGCCAGAATCTCTTCTTGTGCCCGCAGCTGCAACGCTGCTTTATCATCTGATCAGGAGCATCAACAATGGTGCTCCAGTCAGGCCTGAGCGCGCTGCACAGGCTGTTCCTACAGTAAGGTGGCAAGTGCGCCGCATGTGGCGCCGCTGAACGTGAACTCGCGTGTCCGCCTCGGCCACGCGCGAGGAGGTGGAGGAGGAAAACAAATAATAATATTAATATTCAGACAAATAATAGTAACATTAATAATGGTAATAAGTATCCCAGTGCGACCCTACCTAGGAGTCGGAGCCTCTAGGAAAGCAGCATTAGTAGGAGCGGTAAACGCCGTCCTCCTCCTTCTCTTCATCGTCGTAGTTGTAGCAGTAGTAGTAGTAGTAGTAGTAGTAGTAGTAGTAGTAGTAGTAGTAGTAGTAGTAGTAGCAGTAGCAGCAGCAGCAGTAGTAGTAGTAGTAGTAGTAGTAGTAGTAGTAGTACTACTAGTAGTAGTACTAGTAGTAGTAGTAGTAGTAGTAGTAGTAGTAGTAGTAGTAGTAGTAGTAGTAGTAGTAGTAGTAGTAGTAGTAGTAGTAGTAGTAGTAGTAGTAGTAGTAGTAGTAGTAGTAGTAGCGCCAGAACCGCCGACGCCACGCCGTAAGTGAAGCAGCAGCAGAAGCAGGCAGCAAGTCGCCGAGACAGCAGCAAAAGCAAGCAGGCACGGAGATGAGGGCGGGGCACTGGGGAGTTCTTCACATCTACATCTATATCTACACCTACATATACATCGACGCCTACATCTACATCTAGACCTACATCGACATCTACACCTACAGCTACATCTTTATCTACACCTGCATCTACATTTACATCTACATCAACAGCGAGACTCACATCTACATCTATATCTACACCTACATCTACACCTACATCTACATCTACACCTACATCTACACCTACATCTACATCTTCATCTACATCTACATCTACACCTACACCCACATCTACATCTACACTTTCGCATTGATTTTGCTTTTGCTTTGCATTGCCTTTGCTTTTGCTCTTGCCTTTGCTTTTGCCTTTGCCTTTGCTTTTGCTTTTGCTGTTGCTTTTGCTTTGCTTCTGTTTTTGCTTTTGCTTGTTTTTGCTTTTGCTATGTGTGCGCACAGACACACACACACACGCATGTGTTTGCATTCGCTCACCGGGTGTGCTTGCGAATGCTCCGGATCCGGCCTACACCGCACGACTTGGTGGATGCTGTGCTGCGCTATGCTACGCTATGCCATGCTATGCTCTGCGATTCTATGATATGCTATGCTATGCTATGCCGCGCAATGCTATGCTGGGCTAGGCCAGGCCAGGCTATGCTATGCTATGCTGTGCTGCGCTATGCTATGCTATGCTGGGCTATGCTATTATATGCTAAGCTAAGCTAAGCTAAGCTAAGGTGCAGCTACGCGAAGCTAAGATGAAGCTAAGCTAAGCTAAGCTAAGCTAAGCTAAGATGAGATACGCAAAGCTAAGGTAAGGGGGCGCAGCTGGGGGAACCGCGGGGCGGGGACCGGGGGAACCGCCCGGGGCGAGGAACACTGCCCGGCCCCTTTAAGAAAGAGTAAGAACCCTCTAGGCAGAGCCTAGGTAGGGAATAATAATATTAATAGTAATACTAATAATAAGAGTAGTAGTAATAACAATAACAAAACGAATGATACTAAACATACTTGTAAGATGAAGCATACGACGAATTGTTATCACACCAATACAACGGGTAACACATAATAGTAATACCACCATTACTAAGAATAGTATTATCACGAATGCGAATACTACTGATCATACTAAGACTATTAATAATACTAGTACTAATATTAGTACGAACACAAGGACAGTACTAATACGAAACACAAAATAATCAGACTACTAACACTGACACGATTGATACTAATAAGAAGCAACATGCTAATACTACGCATGATAATACTCACAATAATAACAAGAAGAGGAGGAGCAGGAGGAGGAGGAGGAGGAGGAGGAGGAGGAGGAGGAGGAGGAGGAGGAGGAGGAGAGGGAGAAGGAGATGGGGGAGAGGGAGGAGAAGGAGGAGGAGAGCGACTGAACCCATCCACCTCGTTCCCCCCCCCCCCCCCCCCCTTCCAGAGAGGAGGAGGCGCAGGGCGGGAGGGAAGAGGCGGGCGGTGCATCTGTAGAGATGCTCGATCCCTGCCCTCCCCCTGCCCTTGCCCCTGCCCCTGCCCTGCTCTGTGTTCGCGTGGCACTGCCCTGCCCTGGCCCTTGCCCCTGCACCCCCCCCTCTGGGCGCCCCGCAAGGCGGAGCGGAAGGCCTTCTCCTTCAACAACAGGCGCCTCAAGTGCCTGAAGGACAGCGGAGGAGGAGAAGGAGGAGGAGGAGGAGGAGGAGGAGGAGGAGGAGGAGGCGGCGGCAGCGGCAGGCTGCCACCTGGGCGCCCGCGCCCCCGGGCCTGGGCTCAGAGGCTTCGCGGCCTTCCCCTCGACGCTGCTCCAGGGTGCTTAGCGCGGCGCTCCTCGCGCCGACGCCGCCCTGCGCCCCTCGGCCGGTGGCGCGGCCTTGCGGCGCCTGCAATCGCGGCGCGATCGCGGCAAGCGAGCGCATTGCCGCCAGGATCGTATGCAGGGCGTACCGCCGATTTATAGGATCTATAGGGTCCGATACCGGCCGCGCAGGGTCCGCATCGGATCCTCTATAGGCCGTGCCGGCTGGGATCGGCATAGGATCCTATATAGGCCGTGTCGGGCTTGTATCCGATCCTGTAGAGGGCGTGTCGGCTCTGTATAGGATCCTAGAGAGGGCGTGTCGGCTCTGTATAGGGTCCTGTAAAGGCCGTATCGGGTTTGTATAGGACCCTACACTGGGCGGATCATTCGAGGGTCTGTACAGGCCGTATGGGATTTGTTGAGGATCCGATACCGACTGTATCGGATTCATCGAGGATCGTCTACAGGCCGTATCGTGTCTGTACAGGATCCGATACAGGCCGTATCGGATGTGTATAGGGTTCTATACGGGGCGTATTGGATCTGTCATGATTTCCGATGCAGGCCGTATCGAATCTGTGTAAGAAGTAATACACAGTGTTGGATGTGTATAGAATGTTTTAGAGACCATGTCGGATGTGTACAGGATCCTCTACAGGCCGTGTCGGATTTCTTCCCCAAGCAGAGCTTGCCTCTGTTGGGGTGCTAGCGGATTCATATGGTTGGGTTAGGTGCGCCGCCCGTTTCGGCGGCACGCCCGGGTGCCCTGGTGCCTGGGTGTACTATAATCTTATAGCCCTGTAGTCATATAGCCTTATAGGCCTATAGCAGCCGCATAGCCCAATAGCCCTATAGCCTTGTAGCCCTATAGCCCTATAGCCCTATAGCCCTTTAGCACTACAGCCCAATAGCCCCACAGCCCTACAGCCCTATAGCGTTATTGCCCTATAGCCTTATAGCCCTATAGCCCTATAGCCCTATAGCCCTATAGCCCCATAGCCCTATAGCCCTATAGCCCTATAGCCCTATAACCCGATAGCCCAATAGCCCTATAGCCCTATAGCCCTATAACCCCATAGCCTTGTAGCCCTATAGCCATATAGACCTATATCCCAATCGTCCTATAGCCCTATAGCCCTATAGCCATATAGCCATATAGCCCTATGGCCTCACAGCCCATAGCCCTATAGCCATACCTCCCAACATCCGAATAGCCCTAAATATCTATATGCCTATAGCCCTATGGCCCTAGAGCCCAATCTACCTATAGCGCTATGGTCCTATAGCCCTATAGCCACATAGCCCTGAAGCCCTAACAAGATTATGATTGTGGCTTTTCTCCGGTTTTCATGTAGGATCTTCTACAGACCGTGTATCGGATCTGCAGAGTCTCCTGTACAGTCCGTCTCGGATGCCTATCAGTTCGTATAGAGGCCGTATTGGATTTGTAAAGGATCTTGTGCAGAGCATATCGGATCTGTAGAGGATCTTTTTTGCAAGGCGTATCGGATGTGTATAGGATCCGATACATGCCGTATCGGAGGTGTATAGGATCCTATTCAGGCCGTGTCGGCTCTGTATAGATCCCATACAGGCTGTGACGGATCTGTATCGGATTGGGCCAGTGCCGCCGGTCCTGAAGACGATGACGACGAGGACGAGGAAGGCGACTTGAAGGAAGAGGAGGCTGAAGAGCAGGAGGGGCAGGGGGAGGAGGTGGTGGACGCGGTGGGCGTTTTTTCGGCCTCTTGGTGTCTCTAGGGGCCTCTTGGGGGTCTCTCGGGGACCTTTTGGGGCCTCTCGGAGGCCTTTTGGGGCCTCCTGGGGACCTCTTCGGGCGGAAGGCTCAGATTTTCGAGTCGCGTTTCCTCTCATGAGCCTCTCTTTGGGCTCTCTTGGAGCCCTCGTGGGCCGTCGTGGGCGCTTGTTGGAGTGCTTTGGAGCACTCTTGTGGAGTCGTGGGGCTCTCTTGAGCCCCTCTTGGCGTCTTGGGGCGCTCTTGGGGGCCTGTTGCGCTGTTCTAGAGCGTCGGAAGGTAGCCAAAGCAAAAGCCCCCTAAAAACATTGAAGAACGGTTTATCGGCAAACCCTTTTTGTTTGTTTGTTTTTGTCTCGGCCTGTTCGGGGTCTTCTTGGAACGCGCTTGCAGTCTCTCGGGAGAGTCTTGGGCCGTCGTGGAGCCATCGTGGGCATCTTGAAACGCTCGTGGGCCGTCTTGGAAGCCCCTTAGGTACTCGCATGCGTCTGTGGGGTCGCGGCAGGGAGGCAGGCCGTCGTATTTGACCCGGGTGCAGCCCCCGGGACCCACCTTTCAGGAGGGGAAAAAACACACAGACACAATTAGTTGTCGATTCCCAGGAAGATATGGGAAAATATGGGAATTGGGGGGGAAGACAAAAACCCAGAACATATGGGAAAGTATGGGGACTCTGGTTATCAGTGTCTATTTATTTGTGTGTCCCAGGGCCCCTTCCCCCCCCCCGTGACCTCCCCCCCATCCCGGCGGGGGAGGGAATAAGGGAAGGGGGTTCCCTTCGATGCCCAGACGACGTTTCCGCATTTTGCTGAGGGGCGGTCGTGTCGGAGAACGAACGGATGACGGAGAGGACGACCCGAACGACGACTTTTCCGAATCTTGCTGAGCGGCGATCGTGTCCGAAAACGAGCGAATGACGGAGAGGACGAGTCGAACTGAAGAACCCCTCTCACACGCCGACAGGGTCGGCGGATTTTTCGCAGGCCGTATCGGGTTTGTGCAGGATCCTGTACATCCAGAGCCGTTCAAGATCCAGCCGTACTAGGATTCTATGAGAGCTGGATCCAGTCCTAATTGGTTTCTATTTGAGCTGGATCCAGCCTTCATATAAAGCCTTCTGGAGCCATAGAACAGACGCAAAGCTAGCATGCCTTCCTTTTTTTCAATTCTGGAGGGTTTCGTTGCGTTGCATTGCGGCGGGGGGAACGGGGCCCCAGTTCAGGTGTTCACCCTATTAGACAAAACGTAGACAGGGGCCCCACAGCACCAAAGGTGGATGGGGCCCCAGTCCGGGTGTCATCCTTGTTGTTGTTGCCGTTATTGTTGTTGCTGCTGCTGCTCCTGCTGTGGTCGTCGTCGTCGTCGTCGTCGTCGTCGTCGTCGTCGTCGTCGTCGTCGTCGTTGTCGTTGTTGTTGTTGTTGTTGTTGTTGTTGTTGTTGTTGTTGTTGTTGTTGTTGAACATTATTAATTCTAAAGAATAATTATTGTTGGGACCCCTGGTGCACGGCCCCCCTGCGCCGCCTAGGCCGCAGCTACATTTTCATCATTTTCGTGAGGAAGCCTCAGGTAATACGATGTCATCAAGATCCGGTTGTTTTGTTGTAATCCGTTTTCCCTTGCAAAAAACACTATAAAATGACATTTCTTGTTCTAATATAATCAAATTTCAAGAATCCCTTGCAAAAAATAAGGTAAAGTGGACATTCGCGCGCGCAAGACGAAATCCTTCCAAAAGCTTAGTGTTCGGAGCGATTTTAACATAAAAGCATCAAAAAAACCAATGGTTTTTCAACAAAAAAATGTCAAAATCTCATCCCGCGCGCTCTTGCGGATTCGTAGGAAACCCAACACTTTTTAAACATTTCTGTCAAACGGGCTTTTGCGAGCAACTTTTTCGAACTTCTGCAACAACGGTTGCGCACCTGCCAGGGCCATCATCCCTGTCAAATAATACCATGCGGGACACATTCGTTTTTTCTTCGCGCGCGCACGCCGTCGTCGTCGGCCGCGGGGCCCTGAATAGTAGCCACGGTCGTCCGCATGCCACGAAGTGAAGTGTCCGAACGTCATAGGGCGGGAAGCTGGGTGTGGGTGGTGGCGAAGAGTCGTATGGAAATTTGGTAGAGCTTGAACCGGCCCCCCCACAAAGTGGGGGTATTGCCCGCCTCCTATGAAAACCCTGGCACTGGTGAGAACGGAGTGTCCCCAGTCTTAAATGATTGTTGTTGTTGTTGTTGTTGTTGTTGTTGTTGTTGCTGTCGTCTTTGTTGTTGTTGTTGTTGTTGTTGTTGTTGTTGTTGTGGTGGTGGTTGTTGAAAACTGATTACTAAACAATGATTATTGTTGGACCCCCCCCAGGCGCTCTGGCGCTCCCGCCTCGGTGCCGGCTATATTTTCATAGAAAATGAGGCTCACGCTCGACTGGTTTGAGGGGGCGCCAAAATCGACCCCCCAACAACAACAACGCTCCCGCTCGAGCCTTTTTTTTGTTTGCCCAGAGCCGGTGCTCTTGTTCGCTGCCGAAAACCGCCGCCCAAACAAAACCAACGCTCCCGCTCGAGACATCTTCCCGTTTTATCTTTGACTGGCTCGCTACTCTTTCTCTCATCGGCGCCGCCCCCAGCAAGAACAACTCGGCTTCCTCCTTTTTTGCTCAGTGTCGGTGCTTTGACTCACCTCCGAAAGCCGCCGCCCCAACAACACCAGCGCTCCAGCCCGAGACTTCCTCCCGTTTTACGCTGGACTGTCGCCCAACTCTCTTTTGAATTGGCGCCGCCCCCAGCAAGAACAACGCTTCCGCTCGAGGCTTCCTCTCTTTTCCCTGAAGACGGTGCTGTTCCTCGCCGCCGACAGCCCCCGTCCTGACAAAACCGCGGCTCCCGCTCGAGACTTCTCCCCTTTCTTACTCAAGGCGGTGTTCCTCCTCGCCGCCGACAACCGTCGTCCCAACAGAACCAGCTCTCCCGCTCGAGACTTCGTGATGTTTCACGCTGGACGCTCGCCCTACTCTCTTCTGCATTGGAGCCGCTCTCAGCAACAACAGCACCCCTGCTCGAGATGCTTCCCTCTCTATTCGGGGCCAGGTCCTTGCCTCGCCGCTGACAGCCCCCATCCCCACCAAGCCAATCCTGCCGCTCGATACTTCCTTGTGCTTTGCCCTTGGCTGGGGCTCCACTGGCGGTCTCGCATCGGCGCAGCAGGACGCGGGCATGTGTTTTCGAGGCGGGATATGTTGAACTTCCTCGGAGGATTCTGATGATGATGGTGATGGTGATGGTGCGGCTGCTGATGCTGACGCTGATGGCGATGGCGATGTTGACGTTGTTGTTGGTGTTGTTGTTGCTGCTGTTGCTGCTGTTGTTGTTGCTGCTGCTGTTGCTGTTGTTGTGTTTAATGTTTGTTTGTTGTTGTTGGTTGTTGTTGTTGTTGTCGTTGTTGTTGTTGTTGTTGTTGTTGTTGTTGTTGTTGTTATGCATTGCTGTTGTTGTAGTTGATGCTGTTGCTGTTGCTGTTGTTGTTGTTGTTGGTTGTTGTTGTTGATGTTGTTGGCGTTGTTGTTGTGAATGTGGTTGTGGTTTTGGTTGCTGTTGTTGTTGTGGTTGCTGCTGCTGCTGTTGTTGCTGTTGTTGTTGTTGTTGTTGTTGTTGTTGTTGTTGGTTGTTATTGTCGTTATTGTTGTGGTTGTGGTTGTGGTTGTGGTTGCTGTTGTGGTTGTTGTTGCTGTTGTTGTTGTTGATGTTGATGTTGATGTTGTTGTTGTTGTCGTCGTCGTCGTCGTCGTCGTCGTCGTCGTCGTCGTGGTTGTTGTTGTTGTTGTTGTTGTTGTTGTTGTTATTGTTGTTGTTGTTGTTGTTGTTGTTGTTGTTGTTGTTGTTGTTGTTGATGATGATGATGATGATGATGATGATGATGATGATGATGATGTTGTTGTTGTTGTTGTTGTTGTTGTTGTTGTTGTTGTTGTTGTTGTTGTTGTTGTTGTTGAATTCTCATTTCTGAAGAATAATTATTGTTGATCCCCCCCCACCGGTGCATATTGTTTTTTCTCAATCAAAGTGTGCCTCTCGACGCTCGCACCCTGTTTTCTGACAGGGAAGGTCTTGATGCTCAAACTGGGCCCCTGGCCCCCGGGTTACAACACGGCTCCCGCTTGAGACTTCCTTACAATTTAGCCAGGCCCCCCGCTCCCGCACGAGACTTCCTCGCATTTTATTCAGGAATCGCGCTCTCGCTTGGGATTTCCTTACAATTTATTCAGGAATCGCTCTCCAGGCGCTCTGGAGTCGCGCTCTCGCTGGAGACTTGCTTGCAACTTACTGAAGAATGGCCTTGCGTAGGAATTTCCTGCAATTTGCCCAAGCGCCGCGCTCCCGACACCCAGGCATCTAGGAATCGCGCCCGTTAAGGCCCCACGTGCATGCCCTTCGTGGCCCCGCTGTCGCCATTTGTGTCCCCCTCACTGTCCTACGTGGCCCAGTTGCTACCCTCAGTGGCCCCATAGTTGCCTTCTGTGGCCCGGCATTATCTGCACTTCGTGGCCCCCGCTCGTTCGCGCTCTTCGTGGGCCCATACGCATTCCCTTCGTGTCCCCGGCTGTCGCCCTTCGTGGCCTACTTCGTGCCCTTCGTGGCCCTGCTGTCGTTCTCTCTCGCTCTCGCTTTCGCTCGTCGTCGCTGTCGTCGTCGTCGTCGTCCCGTCGTTTTCGTCGTCGTCGTCGTCGTCGTCGTCGTCGTGGTCGGTCCCCTGTCCGTCCCTCTTGGGGTCGGGTCGACGGTCCGCGGCCGTCCCGCCGATCAGCGGTGCCGCTGGCCAGGCCGACGGTCCGCGGCCGCCCCGCCGCTTGCTGGGGCCCGGCCTGCAGGGAAGAAAGGTATACCCCCCAAAAAGGTTTCGATCGAAGACGAAGAGGGCGGGTATCGAGGGTTTGGGAAATACGCGTTATTGGACACTCGAGCATGTAAGGGTGAACGGTCTTAAACTTATGATTGTTGTTGTTGTTGTGGCTGTTGTTGTTGTTGTTGTTGTTGTTGTTGTTGTTGTTGTTGTTGTTGTTCTTGTTGTTGTTGTTGTTGTTGTTGTTGGAAAAGGCGTGCGTGGGAGCCCCGGCCGACCCCCCCCCCCCAAGCAACTGAGCAACCGAGCAACCCTCTCTGGGGGTCTCCTTGGGGGCGCCAAGGATTCCCTAATAGGATTTCCGAGGAAGTCTCTAGGCTTCTGTAGGAATTCTACAGACTTCCCTAGGAATTCTATAGGCCCCCATCGGAATTCTATAGGCCTCCGTAGGAATTCTACAGGCCCCCATGGGAATTCTATAGGCCTAAATCGGAATTCGATGGGCCTCCATAGGAATTCTATAGGTCTCCATAGGAATTCTATATAAGCCCCCCTATAGAAATTTTATCGGCCTCCATAGGATTTTTATCGGCCTCCATAGGAATTCTATAGGCCTCCGTAGGAATTCTATAACCCCCGTCGTCGTAGTCGTCGTCGTCGCCGTCGTCGTCGTCGTCGCCGCTGTCGTCGTTGTCGTCGTCGTCGTCGGTT
>CAUYUJ010001736.1:58560-66060 GCA_963575745.1 Prorocentrum cordatum
TCTGGGCGAGAAATTGTGGGTGGGGGGTCACAAAAAACAAAGCTCTCCCTGGGTGGGGATGTCAGGCCAGGAGGGGGGCGTTGGTAGGTTCTGGGCGAGAAATTGTGGGGTGGGGGGTCCCACAAACAGAGCTCTCCCAGGGTGGGGATGTCAGGCCAGGAGGAGGGCGTTGGTTGGTTCTGTGGAAAAAATTGTGGGGTGGGGGGTCCGAAAAACAGAGCTCTCCCGGGTTGGGGATGTCAGGCCAGGAGGGGGGCGTTTGTAGAATCTAGGGGGGGAAATTGTGAGGTGGGGGATCCCAGAAACGGAGCTCTCCCGGGGTGGGGATGTCAGGCCAGGAGGGGGGCGTTGGTAGGTTTTGGGCAACAAATTTTGGGGTGGGGGGTCCCAAAAACAGAGCTCTCTCGGGTTGGGGATGTCAGGCCAGGAGGAGAGCGTTGGTAGAATCTAGGGGGGAAATTGCGAGGTGGGGGGTCCCAAAAACAGAGCTCTCCCTGGGCGGGGATGTCAGGCCAGGAGGGGTGCGTTGGTAAGTTCTGGGCGAGACATTGTGGGGTGGGGGTCCCGAAAATTTCAAACAGAGCTCTCCCGGGGTGGGGATGTCAGGCCAGGAGGAGAGCGTTGGTAGGTTCTGGGCGAGAAATGTGGGGTGGGGGGCCCACAAACAGAGCTATCCCCGGGTGGAGATGTCGCCAGGGGGGGGCGTGGTAGGTTCTGGGCTAGAATTGTGGGGTGGGGGTCCCAAGACAGAGCTCTCCGGGGTGGCAGATGTCAGGTCAAGGAGGGGGCGTTTGGTCGGTCAGGGCGAGAATTGTGTGGGGGGTCCCAGAACATAGTTCTCCCGGGGTGGGATGTCAGGCAGGATGGGGGGCGTTGGTAGTTCTGGCGAAACTTGCGGGTGGGGGGTCCCAAAAAACAGAGCTCTCCCGGGGTGGGGATGTCAGGCCAGGAGGGGAGCGTTGGTAGGTTCTGGGTGAGAAATTGTGGGGTAGGGGGTCCCAGAGACAGAGCTCTCCCGGGGTGGGGATGTCAGGCCAGGAGGGGGGCGTTGGTAAGTTCTGGGCGAGAAATTGTGGGGTGGGGGGTCCCAAAAACAGAGCTCCGCCGGGGTGAACATGTCAGACCAGGAGGAGGGCGTTGGTAGGTTCTGGGGGAGAAATTGTGGGGTGGGTGGTCCCACAAACAGAGCTCTCCCGGGGTGGGGATGTCAGGCCAGGAGGGGGGCGTTGGTAGGTTCTGGGCAGAGGGGGGGTCTCAAGAACAGAGCCCAGATGCCTGGGGGTGTCGGGGCCAGGTGGGGGCCAGGTGGCGGCCAGGGGGTGGGATGGTGGGGGGTATGGGTCGATTTCGGGCGAGAAATCGTGGGGTCGAGGCCTGGGGGTGTCGGGGCCAGGTGGGGGCGAGGTGGCAACCAGGGGGGGAGGGGTGGGGATGTGGGTCGATTTCGGGCGAGAAATCGTGGGGTCGGGGGTCTCAAGAACAGAGCTTTCTCTGTCATCCTTCCGCGCGCCCCCATATTTCGGAGACCGCTGGTAGGTCTGCAATATGTGCGAGGTCACGTCGGAGTCGAACGTCGCCATTCTCAAGGGGCCGGGCGTGGAGTCGGCCGTTGCTGGTTGCGTCCTCCCCGGCGAGGTGTTGTTTGCGACTGCTAGAGGCAGTGCCCGGGGCCTCCGGGTCGGGCGTCTGTGAGGCCCGGCGGCGGCCGGGGGTGGATGCCAGAATGCTCCCGCAAGGGCCCCGATCAAGTGGTGATCAGGTCGGTATATTCAGCTGCCTGCGGCGCGCCTCGCCGCAGTGTCAGTCCAGCATGACGGGCGGCATTTTTCCGAGGAGGCCATGCAGGCTATGTTCGCGAGGGATAGACATAATGGTAACAGCGTGGGGGTGATGATGATGATGATGATGATGATGATGATGATGATGATGATGATGATGATGATGATGATGATGATGATGGTGATGGTGATGGTGATGGTGATGATGATGATGTTGATCGTGAGGCTGCTGCTGCTTCTGCTGATGGCGATGGTGTTGTTGAAGATGACGATGATGATGGCGATTCTGATGATGATGATCGTTGTTAGTTCGTGGGAGGCCACTCGGGGGCGTGTCGCGGATAATTGTGATGGCTTCTGAAGACCTTCTTAAGACTTTTGGAGGCCCCAAAGAGCTTGTTCGGACGGGAGGGTCGAATTGTGTGTTCGTTGTTTTCCCCTTGGGTCCTTGCGCCCTCCAGGCGCGCTCGGGAGTTTTCTGTACGGGTACTCATTGCATTAGTACAGTGTCAAGCACCCACCCACCCCCCAAAAAAGCCTCCCTGCTCCCGTCGCATCCCGCAGTCCCGTCCCCGCCCCTGCTCCCTTGGTGCTCCTCCCTGGAGGGCGGCTCCCGCAGGTGCTTGCGGATCTGGCGGCCGATGCTGTCAAACTCAACGAACAACTCCTCGAGCGTGAGGCGCGGCACATGCCGGGCTGCGAGTTCTGAGCTCACGCGGTGCCTGTGCTGCGGGCACAGGCACCGCGTGAGCTCAGACACAGCGCACAGGCACCGCGTGAGCTCAGAACTCGCAGCCCGGCAGGTGCCGCGCCTCACGCTCGAGGAGTTGTTCGTTGAGTTTGACAGCATCGGCCGCCAGATCCGCAAGCACCTGCGGGAGCCGCCCTCCAGGGAGGAGCACCAAGGGAGCAGGGGCGGGGACGGGACTGCGGGATGCGACGGGAGCAGGGAGGCTTTTTTGGGGGGTGGGTGGGTGCTTGACACTGTACTAATGCAATGAGTACGGAGCGCGCCTGGAGGGCGCAAGACGGCTCCTGATGGCTTCCAGAGGGCCCCAAGCTGGGCCAAGAGGGCTACAAGACGCCCACGATGGCCTCAAGACAGTTCCAGAGGCCCCCTTTTTCGCCCCAAGACACCCCAAGAGAGAGGCCTCCCGAGGGAGCCCCAAGAGGCCCAAATCGCCAACTTCCTTTCGTAAAACGTACGTTTTCAGCATTAACAACTTCTTGCCTTCCCACGCTCCAAGATGACCCCAAATGCCCTCCAGCTCCAGATCGCCCCAAGACGGCCCAAGTCGGCCCAAGAGGCCCTCACGACGGCCCAAAAGGGCTCCAAGACGGCCCAAGAGGCGCCCAAGACGGCCCAAGGGGGCCCCTCCGTAGCCATTTTGGCTCAAGCCATTCTGGCTCACGCGATTTTGGCTCAAGTGCGCCTGTCTTTGTTTTGCTAGAAGCGAGAAAGACTACAGTCTGCAGCCGATGGCGCTCCTCATCGCCGCGGCCTCGTTGCTGGCACTCGCGCACGCGTCGGGCGCGCAAGCTTCCTGCGCTGTAGGGCAGCAGTGCGCTCCGGGAGAGCAGGACGACACGGGCATGCTCCAAAAGAGCACGCAGATGATGCAGGTGAATCGGCATGAGCAAATGAGCGTGAGGACGGCGCCCACGAACGACGCCGAGTGCAAGGACGTGGAGGGTATCAACAAGGACCTGCCCATCGTCTACGACTCCAGCTGCCCCGGCCTGTGCTGCTTCGAGGACCAGCCGTGCAGGTACAACAACACGGGCTGCTACTCCGCAGCCTTGGCGCAGCAGAAGGTGAGGACGCCCACGAACGACGCCGAGTGCAAGGACGTGGAGGGTATCAACAAGGACCTGCCCATCGTCTACGACTCCAGCTGCCCCGGCCTGTGCTGCTTCGAGGACCAGCCGTGCAGGTACAACAACACGGGCTGCTACTCCGCAGCCTGGCGCAGCAGAAGGTGAGGACGCCACGAACGACGCCGAGTGCAAGGACGTGGAGGGTATCAACAAGGACCTGCCCATCGTCTACGACTCCAGCTGCCCCCTGTGCTGCTTCGAGGACCAGCCGTGCAGGTACAACAACACGGGCTGCTACTCCGCAGCCTGGCGCAGCATCGGTGAGGACGCCCACGAACGACGCCAAGTGCAAGGACGTGGAGGGTATCAACAGGCCCTGCCCATCGTCTACTACTCCCGCTGCCCCGGCCTGTGCTGCT
Organism: Prorocentrum cordatum; assembly: GCA_963575745.1. Taxonomy (NCBI): domain Eukaryota; class Dinophyceae; order Prorocentrales; family Prorocentraceae; genus Prorocentrum; species Prorocentrum cordatum. The sequence goes on from CAUYUJ010001736.1 coordinate 62,576, forward strand.
TCGAGGACCAGCCGTGCAGGTACAACAACACGGGCTGCTACTCCCGCACTTAGCGCAGCAGAAGTGAGGACGCCCACGAAACGACGCCCGAGTGCAAGGACGTGGAGGGTATCAACAAGGACCTGCCCATCGTCTACGACTCCAGCTGCCCCGGCCTGTGCTGCTTCGAGGACCAGCCGTGCAGGTACAACAACACGGGCTGCTACTCCGCAGCCTTGGCGCAGCAGAAGGTGAGGACGCCCACGAACGACGCCGAGTGTAAGGCCGTGGAGGGTATCAACAAGGACCTGCCCATCGTCTACGACTCCAGCTGCCCGGGCCTGTCCTGCTTCGAGGACCAGCCGTGCAGGTACAACAACACGGGCTGCTACTCCGCAGCCTTGGCGCAGCAGAAGGTGAGGACGCCCACGAACGACGCCGAGTGTGAGGCCGTGGAGGGTATCAACAAGGATCTGCCCATCGTCTACGACTCCAGTTGCCCCGGCCTGTACTGCTTCGAGGACCAGCCGTGCAGGTACAACAACACGGGCTGCTACTCCGCAGCCTTGGCGCAGCAGAAGGTGAGGACGCCCACGAACGACGCACGACGCCGAGTGTAAGGCCGTGGAGGGTATCAACAAGGACCTGCCCATCGTCTACGACTCCAGCTGCCCCGGCCTGTGCTGCTTCGAGGACCAGCCGTGCAGGTACAACAACACGGGCTGCTACTCCGCAGCCTTGGCGCAGCAGAAGGTGAGACGACGCCCACGAACGACGCCGAGTGCAAGGCCGTGCCAGGCATCAACACGGGCCTGCCCATCGTCTACGACTCCAGCTGCCCCGGCCTGTGCTGCTTCGAGGACCAGCCGTGCAGGTACAACAACACGGGCTGCTACTCCGCAGCCTTGGCGCAGCAGAAGGCGAGGACGACGCCCACGAACGACGCCGAGTGCAAGGCCGTGCAGGGCATCAACACGGGCCTGCCCATCGTCTACGACTCCAGCTGCCCCGGCCTGTGCTGCTTCGAGGACCAGCCGTGCAGGTACAACAACACGGGCTGCTACTCCGCAGCCTTGGCGCAGCAGAAGGTGAGGACGCCACGAACGACGCCGAGTGCAAGGACTTGGAGGGTATCAACAAAGACCTGCCTCGTCTACGAACCGACGCTTCGGGATCGCCGTGTAGGTACAACACACGGGCTGCTACTCCGCACCTTGGCGCAGCAGAAGGTGAGGACGCCCACGAACGACGCCGAGTGCAAGGACGTGGGGTATCAACAAGGACCTGCCCATCGTCTACGACTCCAGCTGCCCCGGCCTGTGCTGCTTCGAGGACCAGCCGTGCAGGTACAACAACACGGGCTGCTACTGAGGGGAGAGCTGCTGTGTATCATGGGTGACCAGGATGTGCTGCCGCACTAGAGACGAATGGTGAGTGAGTGAGTGAGTGAGTGAGTGCATTGTGCGTCGTGCCAGCTCAGGCATTGTCGAGGTTGTATTCTGCGTTTTCAGTCTTGTGTAAGCATGCTGGCTGTGACCTGTCCAGGGCAATGTCCGCGGCGCAGCGGTATGTGTACTTAATTAATGCTTCTCCTGCGTTCCGACTCCTGGACCTGAACGTTTGGGTGCACTTGGGCGGAGCGGCCGCTTCGTGCTGTGGCCGTCTTTGCCCACGTGCGGTCTTGTCACGGGAGAGACTGGTCAGAGCGAGACCTCTGCAGATTGATAAACAAAGACGGCCCAAGGGGGCCCCCAAACTGCCCCCCAGGACCCCGACAGAGGCCCCCAATAGGCCCCAGCTCCCCAAGAGGCCCCTCAGAGACCCCAAGAGACGCTAAAACAGCTGCCAAGAGGGATCAACATTGCTTCCGAAAAGCACCCTTCAAGCCTCTTGGGCCCCTGGATTAGTACGGCGACGGTGTTATATATAATATGAACAAATACGCCGGGCCCCCTCTGGGGGCGTCCTCCACTTCGCTTACATCTCGTGTACGCTCGCGGTACTGCGCTTCCCGGCCTCCCGGGGAGCCCCCACAATGCCCAAAGACAGCCCATGACGACACCAAGAAGCCCCCAGAACGTAAAAGAACGGCTCAAGCCGCTCCCAAGTAACCCAGGATAGCTTTCGGGCGGCTCTCCAGGCTCCCATGAGGCCTCCAAGAGACCTCAAGAGAGCTCCGAGAGGTCTCCCGAGAGCGCCCGGAGAACCTCATTTTTTTTGTTTCTTTTCCACAGTTTTTGGCCTTCTCACCATTTCATGCTTCAAACGTTCCAAGACGGTCGAAGAGGCCCCCAAGACCGCCCAAGAGGCCCCCAAGACGGCCCAAGACGGGCCAAGACGGCCCCAAGACTGCCGAAGAGGCGCCCTGGACAGCTCCAGACAACCCCAGAACAGGCCCAGAATGAGCCCAAGAGCAGGAGCAGGAGGCCGCCAGAGACCTCCGAGAGGACTCCAGGACCCCCCAGGGGCCTCCAAAACACCCCAATCCCTTGATAGGCCTCCAAAAAAGCTCCGACGAGGCCCTCAAAACAGCCCAAGAGAACTTCGAGAGCCGTCCCGAGAGAGCCCGAAGAGGGTAAAATCGTTGCTTTCCAGTGGTTTTTGTCGACGCTTTTTGCCTTCTCACGTGTTCTGGCTTCCAACGCTCCAAGACCGAGGAGTTTGAAAAAAAACAAAGGAATCTCAGAGATTCCCGGGTGTCCCACACCTTCCTGGAACATCTGCGGAACGCTCGCGGTACGGCGCTTCCCGACCTCCCGGGAAGCCCCCAAAGCGCCTAAGGACAGCCCAAGACGATCCCAAGAAGCCCCGACCCCGAGCGCGCCCAGGAACATCCAGTTCGATCCTTGGAACATGTTTCCCAGGTAAACGCGCAGTGGTTTCGCCCCGCGTCCATCCGTGGCGACGGGGAAGGCTTTTGTCCCGAAAGGCTGCGCCGTCCTGGTTTCTCTGTCATCCTTCCGCGCGCCCCCATATTTCGGAGACCGCTGGTAGATCTGCAATATGTGCGAGGTCACGTCGGAGTCGAACGTCGCCATTCTCAAGGGGCCGGGCGTGGAGTCGGCCGTTGCTGGTTGCGTCCTCCCCGGCGAGGTGTTGTTTGCGACTGCTAGAGGCAGTGCCCGGGGCCTCCGGGTCGGGCGTCTGTGAGGCCCGGCGGCGGCCGGGGGTGGATGCCAGAATGCTCCCGCAAGGGCCCCGATAAAGTGGTGATCAGGTCGGTATATTCAGCTGCCTGCGGCGCGCCTCGCCACAGTGTCAGTCCAGCATGACGGGCGGCATTTTTCCGAGGAGGCCATGCAGGCTATGTCCGCGAGATAGACATAATGGTAACAGCGTGGGGATGATGATGATGATGATGATGATGATGATGATGATGATGATGATGAGGATGAGGATGATGGATGAGGATGGGATGAGGATGATGAGGATGAGGATGAGGATGAGGATGATGAGGATGATGATGATGATGATGATGATGATGATGATGATGATGATGATGATGA